>QWZN01000203.1:0-44632 GCA_003693225.1 Venturia aucupariae | reverse complement strand
AGTATACTATATATAGCTAGATACTATATATTTACTACCTTAGTATTCTAGTTTATCTATTATTATTAGTTTAGGGGTATATATATGCTTATTTTTATCAATTTCTTTTAATTCGTAAGTATATAGCTACTTATTAAGTCGTTCCGTTTTTAATATCGTTAGTTTCGGAGTATATAGATACTTAAAGTATTGTCTCGTATATAGGTATTATCGTTTAGTATAGTTAATACGAACTCGCGATCGCTTCGTATACCGAGGTTCTCTTTTAATTATTATAAGCTTTATAAGTAAAGTCCGTTTTCGTCGTCTCCGAAGGATAGGTATCCTCGTTTAGAGTCGTAGTACTAATCTTAGGTCTCTAAGATTAATCCTATAATCGGGTTCTACCATCGTCGCTGTTATCGTATATAGATATCTATAAATTAGTAATATAGATATCTCTTAGTAAGGTATTTAGAAGAATAAGTGAATATAGTAAAAGAAAATACGTTACTAAAATGACTTCCTCCTTACTATATATACTAACTAATATAAAGAACCTACGGTTCAATATATAGTATAAACTCCCTACGGAGATTACTAAAAATGTAGTAGGAAAAGCGTCGGTAAGGTAAAAGCTAGATATTATTATCCGCCGTCAATAGGATCTTATAATCAGATAGAATAATAGAGTAGAGGTAAGATTAGATAGAAGCAAATATATAGGTAAAGATACTACTTAAAAGACTATAGTATAAAAGTAGTATAAGTATATATTATTAGTTAGTTCTTAAATATTAGATAGATACTAAGTCCGTCCTTTATATACTAGCCCTATAATAGTATATCCCTACTATATTACCCTTTATTAATATCCTCGCCGTTATTTCGTCTAGGTCTTTTCTAAGTTTGGGGGGAAGATTAGAATATTCTTAGTACCTAAGGAATATATCTTATTCTCCTAAACTTTGAGTACCTACCTCCTAGATAGGAAAAGAGCGCGTTTCCTAGAAGATACGCTCGATATCTTCTTGGATTGGGTAATAAAGGGCCGCGCTTACTATATACAATCTATACAATAATAATAATAATGAATTTATTTTCGTTAGTAGAGAGAAACTACTATATAGGCGTTCTCGATTCTTAAGCCTCCTAGAGGGTATAATAACGTACTAAGTATAGGACTTATATATATAGAAGCTCCTCCCTCTCCCTATATATAGCTTGTAAAAGTATTTTCAAGCGTTAAGCGTATAGGTATCCTCTAGCTCCAAGTCCGATACTTAACCTTAGGAAACTAGTAACTTATAACCTCCTATAGGAGAGAATCTATAGCTATTTATAATCGTACTTCCTAGGAGCGTAACGTGAGTCAAACGACCTAGTTAGAAGCTAGATAATAGAAATATAAACTATCTGTAGTCCGTATCTAATTTGAATTGAGGACCCTTACTCTCCCCCTCCTCGAGAGAAATGTTACCCCCTTATCTAGAAGCTACCCTTCCGCCTCCCTAGGCTATATACCCGCCCTTAATCCTCCGTCCTAGTTTCGCTATTCGGGATATAAATATCGTCGTAGTACTAGGAGTAGAGGAGCCCTTGGCGGAGGGGAATCGTATTCGTAGTATGGCAGTCTACCCGTGCGAGGAGAGGAGAGGTCGTAATCGGAGGAGTATACCGATCGTAATTGTGTGTGGCTGCGGAGGAGGTAGTAGAGGCCTTTCGTAAAGTTTAAGACTTTATGTCCGAATGAGTTTCATGGCATCTCAGGCCACACAATCTATACGATGGTGGATTGGTGGTGTGGATGTCTTTTGTGGAAGGGCTTGTGTCTAAAAATCTTGTTCTGAACGTGAACGTCCCGCATATGTATCTCAAGATCCCATGTCTTCGCTCAGAGGTTGAAGTTCGTCGCGTAAATTCTTGCCTCTAATTTCGTCGACTCGAACCCTTCCTCGCTCAAGGGAGTGTGCAACTCGCGTCTCTCGAAGTTTCCCGAGCGAGCCTCTCTTGCCGAAGGTGTCTGGAAAGATGTTGAAAGAGAAACCGCTGCCAGTCATTCCAAGCAATAATTTCGAAGCATAAGTTCGAGAGAGATCAGTGAGCAGAACTCATCAGTCAAGAGATTGAGACAAGGAAAGGACGTAATGGGCGAGGATGCCGATGGAACTGCGGCGCATCAAGTCTCGAATATGACTGAGGGTCCATGTCGGAAGGATTGTGCGCTGGCAATTCAATTTCTTGTGACTTTTGTTGTACCCGGCCTCCTTTGTTACTTATGTTAACGTCTACTTACTTAGGGGCTGTTGAGCGTTTATGATTAGATGACACTACTGTATTTAAATGAAGGTCAAAAGGTGAAAGGTTTACGAAAATATCGTTTCGAAGTTTCCTTGCACATACCAAACAGTCTTCAGCAACGTCTTGTTCAATTCATGATTCATCAATAACAACAGGTTTCCACCCTGCAAGCACAAACTCCGGTCTCGAATACTCCTCAATCGTCTTCGCATCCCTCGGCATCGTCAACACCTTCCCAATCGCCGCCCTCCTCGACACATCAACGGGCCTTCCACTCCCATCCATGGTATTGTACTCCCAAAAATGCACATTCTTCGTATCGAACCCGGAACTCTGCACGGGACCCCAGCCCTCCGGCGGCACGCCCGAGATCTTGGTGTTGATGAGGACCATTTCCGCGTTGGGGAAGTTTTGATCCTTCTTCGGTCCGTTTCCGGGGAGACGGGCGAAGACGGCTTTTGGTGTTTGGCCTCGCGGGTTGGAATCTGTGACTGTCCATGGAAGTGGTTTCTCGAGACCAACGAGTGAGGAATTGACGAGGATGTTTCCGTGACTGCCAGCTACTGTTCTTGTCCATGTGAAGGGACCAATACTCTCGATGATGGAGCGGAGGAAAAACACGGCGCCGTAGCCGAGAACCGTGTCGCCGTGTCCGGAAAGTTTCGAGTCGACAAAGTAGATTGTACCATATGTTGTAAATGCGTCACCCGAGCCGATAAGGTTCATGCGGTCGACGACAATTCTTTTGCCCCTTACAAGAAGGGCTTCCGCTTGACCGATGAAGTAATTCTCAATAGTAAATGTGGAGAGCTGTATGTCTGTACATTCGTTTAACGTGAAAGCCGGTCTTCTGGACGGTCCTGCTTTCGCAGGATTGAAAGCAGAGTTGTTCGGATAGCCGACTTTTACACCCTCCCGAGATTGGCCACGCATTATGAGGTTGGACTTTTTAGAGGCGAAGACGATCTCCTCGTACCATCCATCCTTCACAAAGATTGTTATCTTTTTGGATGGCGTCGCTGGAGCCCAATCAATGGCGCCTTGAATGGTTGAAAAATCGCCTGCCCCGTCTGCTGAGACTACTACCTGTTTGCTCTCCTGACTTGGTGGGCTTGCCTTGGTTGTAAATGTCCAAGCATCTCCTCCTGTGAACCCTTCAAGGGATGGAGAAAGAACCGATGGCTCGATTTTGACGACATATGTTTTACCGTATTTGAGAGCACCGTTATGAAGATTTATCGTGGCAATGTTCCCTCTCACAATGATGGGGAAAAAGTGGAAGTCATACCCGCCGATGATGGTTTCCTGATACTTTGCCTTATCATTTGGATTTGCAGGTCCAGGAGCAGTCGTGGTGCCTTTGTTTCCTGGTGCGCGACCTGACGGGTTTGGACTTGATGGTATTTTCAAGTCGAGAGTTTCGACGAGTTGTTTTGAGGAAGCATCGTAGATTTTGATCACTCCTGAATTTCCGACCTTTGGTGGAGAGGGAAAGGTCAGGACGAGATGAGTGTCTGGGTTGACGTGCTGGGCGCCGTTGGCTGGCAGTATCGTGACTTGCGCATTTTGAGTAATGAGAGTTTGATTCGAGGGTGATGATGCTTCTTGAGGAACAGAAAATGCAAGAGATGAAAATAACGTGGCGAGAATTGTAGCTTTCATGATGAGCCTGATAGCTTGGAAGGGCTTTTCGCGGTTGCAATAGCGGGAAAGTCGTGTGCGCCACATTGGCAAGTATTCTATCTATTAGCTGTGAGCACGTACTATTATTAAGGCAACACCATCTCGGGAGAAATTGTAAGCATCTAGAATAAACACAAAACATTGACGAATTTTGCCTGCTTCGAGCCATATCGGTTCTCGCTTGATAAATTAAGTCGGTCCTAGTTTTGGGCAAACGCCGAACTGTGTATACCCTGCAAACCTCAGTCGCTGGCTGGACGGACCATACAAAAAGGTCTCCTGTACACGGAACAATTCAATCTTTGCATGCTGGCAATTTCTGGACTCATTTGGACTTCGCAGCGTATTCCCCACGCAGAGACAGGCATGCTGGAATACGACGAGCTCAGGGCTGGCCATCGGTGCGTGTCATCAACCAAATCTGGTCACCGAAGATACTCAGGACGAAGTATTGATGCTAACTCAGTGCCACACCTATGCGCTTTTGCTACGTTGTATGGCTGGGGAGGGTCAAAAAAAAAGTTTCCTCCCATATAAGAAATGTCAGCACATACAAACAAAGAAAAATGTTACTCACTTACCAACAGTAGATTCAGTGTTACGATCTTTGAAACATAAATGTTGTCAAATATTTGCTGGCAAAGGATAAATAGCAAGCTTCGCAGGAATGATTCTTTGTCAAAGCACTCCGCCCCAGCAATATCAAGCAAACAAACACAATGAAGCAAGACAATTCTATGTCAGACTCAAATGGTCCCCCTAGACAAGAGTCGTGTTCGACATGCAACGGCGGCCAAACCTTTTCAAGACCAGCGAAGAGCTCTCGTGCGCAGTGTTCTCAATGTGGAAACAGTCGTTCGACAGGAGCGGCGGGAGCTCCAAAAGACGAAGCCTCACTACAGCCGCGCACACTATACGTTTCCGGAACATACTTCGATGAGCTTACGGGAAAGCAAGAGAACAAAGATGGGACGGGAGCACACCGAGCAGAGACCAAGCGTATCTTCTCGGATCTCGATCTGTTTGAGGCTAGAGTGGAGGAGATTATAAAAGAAATGGCGAAGAAAGAATCAGGGATACTGGCCGACTTAGATGAGCATTGTGGTGATAATGATTTAGATGAGGTTAAGGAAGAAGTTGAAGAACTGGATTAGCGTCTTTCCCTTTGGCAGAGGTCTGGATTTGGTCAGCAAATCTGGACAGTCCTCGTCCAAGTAATTGGTCGAATAATTGTGAGCGAGCGCTAACCTGTCCAAACGAAGCCGTTAGTACCAAGCGTCATGATGAAGTTACGGAGGAACAGCAGAAGCAGAGAAGCATATCTCAAGGCGGAAGACCAGGACAAGATCTCTTCTTCCAGTGAGCATCGAACTATTGAATAATTTAGCTCATAGTCACTCCCATGGGAAGCAAAAAAGTTGTACTCACTATCCCTGATTGCGCAGTGTTTCCGGTATCTTGTTTGCGTGATACCTTTGTATGCGCTGCTTTGCTATCACAAAGCCGTTCTGGTACCACGAAGGATTACAGCACTATCACCTTCGTGTGGCACCATGTAGTACTATGCGTGACTTGAATACCAACATAAAAAGTGGGAGTTTGGGAGGCAGAAAAATTATCTCTCCTCTCCCTCACCACTCACACCTACATCATGCATCATCTTTTGCAAGCCACTTTACTTGCGTGGTTTTGTCTCATATGCCCAGTCATTCCTGATAAGGTCTCCACCACAAGCTCGAAAGATTCTCCAGATGTTTCGACTTGGCCAGCACCTACGATTCCGGCGTCGACGCAATTAATCTCGTCAATTGTCGTGGCTGCAAGCTCAATAAACGTCTCACCCTCGCCGAGATCCTCAGTTGTCGTTACGGTGATCTCAACGCCAACCGACAGCATCAGTAGCACAACCGCAAGCGCAACTGCAATACCAATTTCGCCTGTTGGCGAGACAGGTACGATCGATACCTCAATGCACATGTCTTCTGGTATGCATATGACTATGGGCACACATTCGACGCACACAACCCACTCACATACGATGATCTTGACAACCAATGCACCATCATCAGCGAACAGTACCAACGTGAGTCAGGCAACCAAGCGTGGGGACTTAAGATTTCTGGCCATATCGATCAGTTTATCCTTTGTTTTGATGCAGATGATGGCATAAACATCGGTTCTGATCCAACTGCAAATTTGAGGCGTTTGTGCTGATCTCGCGGGAGGAGGTGTTGGAGTGGATTTCTGAGCAGGATCGGAGCGGAGGACGGCGAGTTGAATTTTGAGGGCGTTCAGTTGGTTCTGCAAGCTTAGTCGGACTGGAGATTTTTCGACGAGACAATAATGGAGTACGTCGATGCGACCTCAAATCTGATGCCGTGAAAACGTTGTAAAGGAAAGACATCGAGACCGAGGCGTGACGCGACGAAGGCGCAGTTGTTCCTTGATATATCTATGTCAGCAGCGACACCAAGAATAACACCATTGCCCAGAATGACCAAAACAGGCGATCCAGCCAACCTAATCAACCATCTCGAATCTCAGCATCTCAACCGTCCCATCTCCCCCCAGAGACCTCAAAGGTTCTCACCTCCGCAACACACTCGGCACCGTCCCCTTGGCGGTATGACCAAGCACCAATTGGCCAAGTGACCAAGCATCGATAGGGGAATAGGCCATGGAGATCCGACGATGACAGACAGACGCTAAAATAAGGTACTGCCTGGGACTGCAGGTGGAAGAAGCGGGTAGCATTGCATACTTCGCAATCCGTGCGGCACGGCCATCGGTTCCCGGAAGATCGACCATTGGATCCAGAGAATGAGGCGGTGAATGGTTGTGCCAATCCCTTGTCACTCTCTACCAGTATATTCTACACAGTACCACTTGTGTACTCCGTATCCCGGAGAATATGCAATGGTGGCATGTGTTTGTCAGATGATGGTGTGTAGGTTGATGAACTGACGCGTTTTGGTGAGGTGGTTTCCATTGATGATGATGTTTTTTGGGGGATCTGCCCTGCCCTGAGGGGATGGTTGAACACACCTTGCCGCATTGGGACAGCTCACACTTTTGTATCTGTTGAACACTAGGGAAGAGCTACGGAGGTACAAGAAAAAGGATGGGAACACATGTATAATTCATGTGAAAATGCAATATCATGCCCACCAAGAATACCAATTGGTAATGCCAGCGTTGTGATGATGTTTCCCTGGTTGGTTGACAAGGCTGTTGAGCTGCTCGGCCTTTGGCTTCTGTTTCTTTTGGAGATAACAACGAGGTCGTCAGCCAGCCTCGCATTATTGGACGCTGCAGGCCCTTTACCTATATAAATAAAGCTTACCTGACCTTCTCACCCGACCGTTCTTGCTCACCTGCAGCAATCTAAGTTTACCCCTCCCCGTATTCCGAGAGCTCCCATCCCGTTGTAATCATATTTACACTCCACCACTACTACAAGTCCTCGTGCTCTCTCCATTCTCAGATCCAGATCTCACTACCTTGATAACCCCCTTCAATCCCCTTTCCAACAGATCTTCAACAAATCAACAATGGCCGCCCCACGAACAACCACCCTCCGCGCCCTCTCAAAACTCACCGCAAAAACAACAACACGGCGCACTACAACACGCACCCTCCACATGACAGGTCCCTCCTCCTCCTCCCCAACCCTGACGACAACGCGTCCCTCCCGCGCCGCCGTAGCAACAGCAATCGACACCGCCAAAAAACGCATCCCCCTAGAACCAACCGGCCGCACCTTCAACACCTCCAGAACCCTAAAAGCCGTCCACGACACCTCCACAATCGATTTCGCCTACCTCCCCGATTTCGACCCAGATGCCAAATCCGCTCCCGCTGCCGCCGTAAGAGTCCCCTTACTACCACCGAGTTTATATCCGGCGAGCACGAAGACATCGTATACCAAGGCTGAGGAGGAGATTCTCCTCGGCACGAGGAATGAGGTTAATGTTATGGCGGGCGGTGGGGAGGGGAACATTAGTGTTTTGGGGGACGTTGGGGAGTTGAGCTTTGAGGGGGTTGGGAGGACGGGGGTTGGTGGGGACGTTGGGGAGATGAGGAGGATTTGGGCGGGGTTCGTTGACGATGTGTTTGGTGTGAAGAAGACGACGACTGTTTAGATGCGGGCGGGGCTTGAGTGAGGTAGCGAGCGAGCGAGCGAGCAAGTGAAGGGAAGTCGAACGCTCTGCTTGCCCTGGTTGCGCTTCTTGATTTTGTCGCCGTCGCCGTCGGCTTCGCTTCTTCGTTTCCTTTTGCTTGATTGTTACTTTCCCGCTACCTACATGAATCGAGGACCAACTAAGAGACGGAAGTGCTCTGGTCTCTGGTCTCTCCAATTACGAACATTTTCTTGCCCCACTCGTAAGCAGGGTGGCTATCTAGGTACAACCACAGTCTTGTAATATTCTACTGTTTTCTGCTTATTGCCGATCTTTCCATTCTTACTGTGCTGCGCATGGCGTTCCTTTGTTCATCAAAGTTAGCCGAAGCTTGCAAAGAAGTATATATGTAGTCGAGAACGCTACAAAAATTCCACATTGCCGGTGTGAACGCTGTCACTCCCGTCAAATGCAATTAGTGGATTCAACTTCGAATTCAGGTATACAATACAATCTATATCACTCCATCTTTTTCATCATTTCCGATTCCACCTCTCTCCCCTTTCCTGATACATCTCTCACTTCCTCAATGGAATTCTTTGAATCTGTCTCGGATTTGACCGAGTTCTCCATCTTTCTCGCGTGATCTTGCGATCTATCCAGAGCCTTTTGGCCCTTGACACGTTCATTCCATAATTCCCTGATGCCATTTTCTTTCTTCCCACCATCTATAGTGCACGAGTTGACTTGGAGGAGCTTGTGATTGGGAAGTAAGATGAGGAGTTTGGGTGAGCTCGTCTCACGTGGTAGGAAGATGAGTTGACCAGGTGAGGGATTCTTGTTGAGGACGGACTGGATATGAGCTTTGTCTTTGGTCCCCCAGGCCGCGAGATCTTGCGTTTCAGATCTCGTATCAGATCCATCAGACGAGTCGGTTGTCGACTCAGTCGAATTGGTGTCATATTCTGAGAAGCCACCCGAGAATACAACCCTTTTGGGTGTGACTGGTCTTGATTTGAAGGCTGGGAATTCTCTTTGCACCTCCGATCTCCATCTTTGCCAAGTTGTTTTGTCCCATAGATGTCCCATCGCTCTATGCTTGCGTAGAAGACTTGCCGCGTCCATGTCCGCCCATGATGAAATGTATCGATCCTTTGGTGTTATCTTTGGAGCATGAGCTATGCCTTTTCCATCTGTCATTTCGAGTATCGAGGTCTCAGAATGGGTGATTGCTTCTGTAGACTCAAAAACTCGATGCTTCAGGCCCTGAATGAGGAGATCTGCGCCCTTGGTTGCCATGAATGGAATCATCTCGTTCGTTGTCGCTTCATTCGGGTATGGCATCCCTGGAGGCGCTGTTTGAGCGAGTATCGTTCCATGGTCGATCTTTTCGGGGTGGAGGGTTTGAAGGGTGACGCCGGTGTGTTTCCGATCGAGTAGAATAGTCCAGTGAATGGGAGCAGGACCTCGCAGACTATGTAGGTCAGCTTTTACTTGTGACGATCCCTGGTAGACTCTTACTCTGGTAGCATAGACGGGTGAACATTCAATCCTCCATATTTTGCTCCAGTAAGAAGGCGTGGTGGAACGAAAAGGCCAAAGGATACTGCAATGATCAGGTTGATACTGGCTGGTGGCTAGATCTCTTAGCCTTTGAATCAGTCTCGCGCATATCGAGCCATACCTGCCAACCAGTAAATGTATCGATCTCATGAAGAGGTAGGCGCAATTGCTGAGCTGTCGCACGAATTGGCACTGTATCATATTACTACTGGCTGATCTCGCGTACACCATTCCTCGTACCCACAATGCCTAATGACCTTCAAGCCAGCTCCTGTCCGCTTCCCTGGCCTACACACAACATCAATGGACTCGATATCCACCGAAGAACTGGCGAGTCGCTCTCTATTGAGAGCTTCCAAAGACGCGACGCTGAAGTCATCTGAGCCACAGAAGAGGATGCGAAGAGGGTCGAGATGACGGACGCTGCGATGAAAAGAACGGCATTGCAATGGCCATGGTCTCTGGGTCGTGACGATGCTCAAAGCGGGATGAGGTCTCATGGCTGCATTGTTGATGGTGGAGGTCTTCCGGGAACTCAATGCCCGCTACGTTACGCTACGTGAGCAGTACCTAGGAGATGTCCCACCATTCACCATTCCTAACCGCCCGCATGTCTCGTCGAGATGTCTTCTTCTGGCTACACACTATTTTACGCTCTGTCCAACCCCTCTACCAATCTGGCTTATGCTTGTAGAATACTAGTACCCCTCGTTATCTCGCGGGATCTTAACATAACCATCTCCTAGACCACCATGTCTGCTCTCGCGGGCAAAGTGGTGCCGGCTCGATTGTCCTTCCTGGCTATATACAACCCCTCTCTAGGCATCACCGACGAGACCTTTGAAAACCAAATCCTGTTTTGGTGGTCAAAGACATCGAAAGAACGTAAACGAAGTGCGAGCAACCCTCGACTTGCCCAACAAACCCAGGAACAAGAAAATGAGAAACTCCGCCAGATTGGACTTGCCCAGGGCATGGTTGACTTTGCAAAGTAGTAATCGTCTCACAACATTTGCATTGGAATTTCCAAGGCTCATCTGCTTGTAGGAGCTTTGCCAATGGAAAACCGGTCGATCAGATCGAGACTGAGAAGTCGCGTGTTGTCATGCACGAGCTCGAATCAGGCTGGTGGATCATAGCTGTATGTTTTGGAGGCTGGTCTAATGATACAATCTAACGCGCGAACAGTCCATCGATCTTACGCTCCTACCTCTATCGCCCAGTCCTACAAATAAGTCCTCCAAATCCGATTCCAGTACCGATGCTCCAGCCTATGAATACTCCTCGCGCGAAGTCAGTCCTCCCCATCTCCTCCTCGAGCAACTGGTCAGGGGCCACCGCACATTCTTACTACACAATGGGTCATCATTGAATGATCTATACACTCGCTTGACACGGCAGAAGTTCTGCGCCTTGCTCGACCGGTTCTGGACTCGCTTCTCGCAGACATGGGATGTACTGCTTCACGGGAATCCGGCTGTTGCCCAATTCAGCGGCCTCAAACTAGCCGCTGGAGGCGAACTCGGCATGGGCGTTGGCGAAGAAGAATGGGGCAGTGGCGAGCGAGAAGTGCTCGAGGATTTTGCTCGGCGGACTGATGGTCTAATAGATCTTATGGTTGCAAGATTTGGCGAGCCTGCTGAGGATCCTGCCAAGAATAGCAAGTCTGGAGCAACCGGCAAATCGATGAGACATAAAAATCGAGATCAAGAGCCATGGCACGGTGCCGGTCATTTCCCACAGGCCACGGATGGAGTGATATTTTCGGGCACTGGAGTTATATCACGCTCCTCACTCCGAGACATCTCTCAATGGATGCAGACGATCCACACCTACGGCGAACAGGCGTTCGGAGTGCGAGAGTCACCCTCTTCCGATCGGAGGAAAAGAAAACGTAACGTGAATTCACCGAACACAACGAGAAAGGGGGACAGGACCAAGGAGGTTGCTCCGAACTCAAATTCAAAACTTGCAATACGAAGTAAGGACGATTCTCCACCAGGCATTCCTCCTCCAATTGTCTCTGCAGTGGAGCGATCGCTGGAACGGGCCACATCCTCTGCCAATATCGCCAAGCAGGACGTCACAAGTGAGAACGAAGGTTGGTCGAAATATCTAACTTTGGGCTATGGTTCATCATGGGGGCACCGTCGAGATCTCTCTGCCCCAACAACCAAATCAGAAGACTCAAATGAAAGTGCTGATGCTGTGCCAGCTCAAGAGCTGGACATGCAACACATTGACCCAGAACCAGCGGTGGATAAAGATGCAGAATACCAAGAACGATTGAAGACACAGATTCGCCTTGAAGAGAGTGGTCATTTTCTGATCGGTCTGCAGGGTGAGCTATTGGATGAGGATGTCGAAGAAGACGACGAAGCTGAAGGGCCTAATAACCGAATATCACTACGGACACTGCATGTTGAGGTCGAGAAGAAGCCACCCTCTCTCGACTACGAATCTCACGACACGGGCACCCCTGATTTGAACCAAGATCCTGCATCGCAGAAGCGAGCAAAACGCTCAAGATTGCGAGTCGTGGTCTACGTGCATCGTCCCTTCATTTATACGTTCCTTTTCACGGCACAAACGACAAGCCTTTCCATGTCTGCCTTTTACAAAAATATACGCGATTTCTTCTCGCCATTACACAAGCCTCTGAGTGCAAGTACTAGTCCTTCTAGGGTTGCTGGTCGCTTAGCGGCGGCCTCGCAAACATACACGACATCACCGCCTGGCGACTTGCAATCTGCAGAAGATCAACAACCCATTTTCGCGCTAGTGTATGATCCTCGGTCATTCAGTATCCATGCGTCCATTCCCAACATTCCCGCGCCCGGTTCTCTGGCAGCAGAGGGTCTCAGCAGCGCTGCCGAAGGTATACCACAAGGATGGACCCGCATCGAAGCTATCAATGTTCACTCGGCCATCCTTGAGCTCGTCAAAGAGACGCGTCCAGCTACCAATACGGAAGGAGGCGGCGAACGCGAGCTAGAACGCAGCGTTAAAACGGGCCGCGGATGGTGGGTCGTTTGGATGAGGATGGACGACGATGCGCCTCAGCAGTTTGAAAATGCACAATCTCTTGCAATCGGAGATGGGTCTGATACACCGACGCTAAAGAATCAAAAGACACACGACAGCGATTATTTCGGAAGCTTGAAAGGGAGCGAATCTTCGCACGTGATGACGTTTGCCGACGCTCGAGAAGCCATTCTTGTTAGGAGGGCGAGGGATGCGGTGCCTGCTGCTCAGAAGAACAAGTCTGGTGGGTTATGGGGGTTTGGCGGTGGCGGGAATGGAAAAGATGCCGGGGCTGGATGGGGTCCTGCTAGGTTGGCTGAAGGCGTTGGGATCGATGCTAGGAAGTATGTTGAGGGCTTGTTGAGTTTGAATCGATGAGGATGGGGAATGGGAGATGACCTAGAAATGCTCCTAATTCATTTACGCACAACGTCTTTCTTTCCGATACAGCATCCTTAATCCATCATCGTCATGTCAGGCTTGCGATTGATGTTTTTAGAAACATCTCGCCAAACGAGAAGTAGAAGTTTCACGATATCATAGGAGATGATTTATGCGAGGCGGATTCGCGCAGGATGTGGGCCCGGAAGTGGAAGCGAATTCCAATACAATTGAAGCTAGAAGACTTTGTCCATCAACATCGCTATCGTACTAGTAGCCTCTCATGCTCGTCCGGGCGTCGTCCTCTT
This sequence comes from Venturia aucupariae, assembly GCA_003693225.1. Classification (NCBI taxonomy): domain Eukaryota; kingdom Fungi; phylum Ascomycota; class Dothideomycetes; order Venturiales; family Venturiaceae; genus Venturia; species Venturia aucupariae. The sequence goes on along the minus strand of QWZN01000203.1, from coordinate 31,272 downwards.
GGTGGAGTTGGAATTCCGTGGCCGTGGTTGGAGAGGACTTTTGCCGCTGCCGATCACGACGCTATTTACTTACTTGCCGACGGAACAGTACCACACCACAGAATCTCCCTACCATGATCCTCTACCTCCTACGCCCGATTTCTTATCTACTCGTCGGCCGAGCTGTCCTGGGTGGTGATGGTGATGGTGATGGTCTCCAAATAGCCAAGGATTAGACACGATAACATTATCCCAAGTACTGACGTTGGAGTTGGAAGTGAATCTAATTACAAGCATCGAAAGAATCCTAGAGCTACTTAATCAATCAGACTTTCGTCCCGAATTCAATATTGCGCAGACTTCTGACATTGTTTGAAGCGAGCCACGATGCGCGCCCACCAACTCCTCCTCGCCGCGGTCCCATTATCAAGCTTGGCAGCCGCCAAAGCTTTCACAGGTCGCGGAATCTATTTCAAAGGCCCTGTTCAAGTGGAATCAGACTCACTTCACAACATCCATATCGGCTACGCAAACGGTGTCGAAGGCGAGGTCCGAGTCGTCTATGGCGATTGTGACATGAATGCTGAACACGAAAACCATCATCACATTACTGTCACTACTCTCGACAAGAGTTTGCGTCCAGATCGGCTTGTATGGATTGTGCCCCGGGAGATGCCGAGTAATGGCTGTCTTCACGCATTTTCCAATAACAGACTTGTCGGTCGTTCGAGATCGATTAGAGTGTCGGAGCCTCTTCGCAAGAGACAGCTCATTTCCGATGTTGCGGATGTGGAAGGACCTTGGTTCGATGGAGTTGTACGTTGAGGCTATTTTCTTTCTATAGTATTCAAGAATGGATTCTAGTAGCACCCCTCGCTGCTGTATTGGCCCTGTTACTAAGCATTGCCCCCATAATAGGCTTATATGGAGTCGAGGAATATCAGCGCAACTTCTTCAGCCGCAGCGAAAGCGAAGAAAGTTGCTATTGTCGGTGGTGGGATGAGCGGTCTCTTGACGAGCTTGTTACTCGACTCTGTCGGCATGCACAACTGGCACATCACCGAGTCAACGCAGAGAGTTGGAGGCCGCATAAGGACGAAATATCTCAACAATACCAGACCAGACCAGTACCAATACCAGGAAATGGGGCCCATGAGATTTCCAGTTGAAGTGAAATATGCGGGAACCAACGAAACTTTTGAGATCAATGATCACAAAATGGTGTTCCAGCTTGCTGACTATGTCAACAAGCTCAACGACTACGACCCGGCGTTGAACGTCACATTCATTCCCTGGATCCAGTCCAGTTCGAATGACCCTGCCGATTCATATGGCGTCAGACTGCCCAATGGCCGCATTCCCAGTGCTGCGCAGATCGCAGCCAATGCTTCTCTCCGACGTCCTTCGTACACCTCAGAGGATCCTGATCTTGCGGCCGAGGCTGTGGAGAAGGTCTCAGACTTTGTGGGCCTTGACTTGGATCGCATGAAGGAGATTGCGACCAACATGTACAAGGCACACAAGGAGTCCGTAGAAAGAGGGCATTTCCACTGGTCCGAAGCTAATTACCTCCGATACGAGCTCGGCCTCGACGCAAACCTCACAGACTCCATCACCGGAGCCAGTGACTTCGCGCCAATGTGGGCTTATGATACAGTCTACTTCTCAGCAACAACATGGCGAACCATCAACAAAGGTCTAGAATCCCTCCCTCTCGCCATCAAGCCACACGTCACCAACAGGACCACATTTGGTCGCAAAATCGACGGTATCGTCTACAATTCCACAAGTGACAATGTCGCTCTTACATGGCGCGACAATCCCATGTCCATGACACCGAAAAGCGAAATCTACGACTACGCCATTGTCGCCGTCCCCTTCTCCAAAGTCCGTGGCTGGAAATTACCTCGGTACTCCAGTCTCCTCTCCCGCGCCATCGAAACAATGAATTACCAAGGCTCCTGCAAGGTGTCCCTCCTCTACAAATCCCGCTTCTGGGAAAAACTTTCTCCCCCGATTATCGGTGGATGCGGCTCTGTCGATGTCTTTGGCGTTGGTTCCGTCTGCTATCCTAGCTATCAAATCAACTCTTCCGGCCCCGGTGTGCTTCTCGGTTCCTACACTTCCGGAACACCATGCCGTACCATGACTGCCCTTAGCGAAGCGGATCACGTCGCTCTTATTCAACGAACAATGGTCGAAGTTCATGGCCAGGTTGCCGCAGATGAGTACACTGGTATTTATGAGCGACAACTGTGGGAGATTGATGAGCATCATGCTGGTGCTTGGGCTGACCCACTTGTTGGTCAGCAAGATCTGTTTTTACCGGCTTATTATAATACGGAGAAGAAGACGATTTTTGTGGGCGAGCATACCAGGTTAGTCGATCCATTCTCTTTGTCATGACTCTCAAAGGTAGTGCTCAACCCAACGTCGATGTTGATGAACTTCTGGCAAGTTTATGTTTTCTTGGATAGGCAGAGATTAATATATATCGATTGTGTTCAGCGAGTCGAAAAGAAAACTGTGTAATTGAGAGCTCAAGAATCTAGAAGGAGCACGAAATTGACTAACCCGCTCAATTTTAGTTATACGCATGCCTGGATCTTCTCAGCATTGGACAGTGCAGTAAGAGGAACGACACAGTTGCTGCTGGACCTGGGTTTGGTGGATGAAGCGAAGTTCGTTGTTAATGAGTGGATGGCTAGGTGGATTACTGTATGAGAAAGATTTGGCCGGAGATAGAAGTACTGGGTGGACGTGTTGCTAGGCTTTCATGCATGAAGATGCGATTGGTATCAATGAATGCATTGGCCATGAACAATGAACAATGGATAATAGTAAAACCTCCGCGAAAACCCAGGCTCTACTGGTAGAAGGATAGGAGCTCGTCCAAGGGCTGCAAATTTGTTTTCAAGTCATCGAGCAATCTGCGTCTGGTCCTAATTCAATGACTTACAGTGCGGACACATTTTTCTCTACACATTCACGACTTTTTATGCATTCGTGCCGTGAATATGCCCTCGCCGCACCACTAGGCATATACTAGCCTAACGGTCGATGTTCCATTCTATCGAAGCCATGACTCAGCCCGCCCTCGATGCCACTTTCACCACCACGGAAGTGTTTGGATGGTACGCTGGATATTTTGTTACTTCCTACTTCCCGAGACGGAGACACTAACACTGGAGTAATGGGACATCGTTTTCGATTCTGGCAACTGGGATCATGCGGAGTATCATACCGAGAAAATGCCCCAGAGCCGGATCCGGATCCGGACACGGAGAGAATGAGAATGGCGAGTGGTGTCTCGAAAACGTAGAAGAGGCCTTCATCAAGCGACGAAGAAGACGAGGCATGAAGAGGGAGATGAGATAGTCAATGGTCTTTGTAGAGAGTCAAAGACGTTGACTCCATATATACCCAGCAACTCTCCGTTGTGGAAACAACAACCATCGGGTAGCAGCAGAAAACACATAACCATCTTCCATTACTCCACCAGAATAAAACTACATGCAAAAAAATCATCATAATCACGAGGTCTCAGACTTTTAAATATATCCATAGTCCTTCCCTCTCCAATCGATACACACACACATACACACACACATACATCTCAACCCCTACCCACATCTCCCCTCCCATCACTCCACCAATATTATCCTCACACCTCCCAACTGCCCCTCAAAAAGAAGTCCCCATGGTGTAAGTTCTCCCGCCTCCCTTGCATCCGCCTTCCTAAATCCTAATTACCTAAAACAGGTAGTCGGTTATCACGTCGGTCTCATACCCACCCTGTGTATGAACATTCCCAGAATGTGCGATCCGAAGGCCGCGAGTTCGATTCTCGCTGGAGACAGGTACCTTTGATTGAGATGTTCTTGGTTTCAGATTTTTGTGTTTTTTTTGGCTCTGTTTGTTGTTGATTATGTTTTTGCTTCTTTTTGTGAGTGTGTTGGAAGAGAGGCGCGTATTGCATCGTGGGAATCCTGGGGTTTTGGTGGGAGCGAGATCAAGTATTTTGAGCTGATGGGTGAGAGATGTTCGGCAGCTTTGTGCTTTTCGCTACGCCATTTAACTAGATTTTGGTCTGGTAAATCGTTTACGATGATTGCTCCGATTTTTGAAAATTTCTGATGCTCAGATCCAGGACACAGTTCTTGGTTGTGATTATTGCATAAGGCTGGTCCCCTTGCTTGAGTTAGGGAAAATCAATGTAGACCTTAATCGACCCCGAGTTCAAGCACAGGAATAGAGATCTTGTGAGTAAGGACAACGAGCATTTCTTAGAAACCTGGCTGTTTGGAATACGACCAAAGATGTGGGATCGGACACTCATGCTAGTCGCCAGGCGAGCAAGGCGAAAAGCATGGGAGAGTTCCTTTAACTCACTCTTTTCTTTTCTTTTTTTTATGACACGATGATCCCCCGTTGACGTCCCTTCGTCCCTCTTCCTCGCCATCCCTCCACGACAGTTTAGCCTTTTACCTCGGCGGCCTCTACAATGCAATGTCCAAAGCCTCTAAGCAGTGACATAAAGTTACCTCAAGACCCCTATCACAACAGCGACTATTGCCCTTCCTTACTACTGGTACTTTAGTGAGGACTTCCTATCATTCAATGACGTGGCGCCAATAGCTCTTTCTCTTTTCGGCCCAATACTGGCTATAGCTGCTCTCAGTGCGGTAGGCACGTTCGCCATTTCAGCTAATGGCATGGGTTTCAAAGATGGCCATGATCCAAGCATCGCCAAATAGATGGCCCCGATAATTGAGTGTTCGAAAAAAGAAAAAGTCAAGTCTACCGGTGTTGTATTGAAGCAATGCGAAATGCGGAATGCTATAGCAAGAACGGATATCATACTGGCCAGATCTAGAATCAAGTTATGGTTACGCGAGGACCATATGTCGGCGCTGGAGATGTCCCTTGGAGAATTCATGGGAAGAGAGAAAGCCGACGGTGTGGCAATTTTTGACGAATTGTTGGAAGATTCTTTGTTGATTTGTGCTGAAGCAGTACTATCCACTCAAGGGAAAAGATACCAAGTATGAGAAGGTCAGCGTTTCTGATGAGCTGTTTGCCATTTGGACCGACATGGAGAAGTAAAGTGAAGTCATGGGCTGTGGATCGTGTTTTTGCTACTGCGAGGGTATTAGTCTTCAGCAAATCTCTCTTTGAGTATAGTCCTACTTTGTGCGTGTCCCCCGCATTCAATTCGAGGTTAAACGTATTTAACAAGCCCGTGTAGTGTAGACAGACAAGTATTCCTGGAGTCAATATCTGCGGTTAAAGAACCTGATCTGGACTAGAATCCGGACCAGGTTTACCATCAAACTTTTTTGTGGAAAGCGTGAAATCATATCGTCGTTGCCTTTGTTCCTAAAAGCTTACAGTTTCGCCCCCTTAGACCTCCTAATTTCCTTCATGGCTCTATCTTTCAACTCCCTGCGCAGCAGTTTGTTCACCCCGTTCTTGGGCAACTCGTCCACAAACACGACACCGCCTCTCAACTGTTTGTATGGAGCCAACTTGCCCTTGATAAAATCCTGTAACTCAACTTCCGTCACCTTCGTGTCCTGCCGACGAATGACATAGGCTCTCGGGATCTCAGAATGCGCAGCACCGCCACTTGATGCGCCCTCGGACGGGTCAGGAATACCAATGACAGCAGCTTCGAGGACAGAAGGGTGAGAGTCGAGAACTCCTTCTAATTCTGCAGGGGCGATCTGAAGGCCTTTGTATTTTATCAAATCCTACGAGTGTCAACAAGCTCCCCTTAACCGTACATGGAAGATTCTCGGGGACGCGGAGAGTAGAAAGGTAAGGCATACCTTTATCCGATCAACAATGTAAAACTTTCCATCCCTCTCAACGACAATATCACCCGTACAGAACCACCCATTCCTGAAGGCGCCTTCAGTAGCTTTTGGATTGCGGAAGTATCCCTTCGTGATAATTGGACCACGGCAGATTAATTCTCCTGGCGCCCCAGATGGCACATCCTTGTCGTTGTGGTCAACGATGCGGAGTTCCGTATTTGGTAAGACAGAACCAATCGAACCAGTATTGTCCTGTTCACCTATATTGGGCGCAGTAATGGCACCCGTAGATTCGGATAGGCCGTATGCTTGCCCAACCATCGTTTCGCCATTACCAACCTTCTTGTTCGCCGCTCTTTGCAGAGCACCATCCATAGGCGCCGAACCGCCTGCGGCAGAAGTCGCTGTTTTGAAGTGATCGGTGACTGCTGGATCTTTGGCGATTCGAAGGAAGATACTTGGCACCGAGTAGACAGAGGTAATTTTTCGAACTTTGCTGTACCGCAGGAAATCGGGCCAATTGTACTTCTTCATCCAGAATACTGTAACGCCACGGGAAGTAGGACTGATCAAGTAGCCCCCTAGGCCGGCAATATGAGCAGCTGGAAGATGTGCTAGAGATCGAGCCGGTGAAAATTTCTGTCCCTCTGCCGCTAATTTCATCATATGTTCTCGCATTGGGGTAGAGCTTGCGTGTTGGGCAACGAAATTTTGATGGGAGAGTTTAACGCCTACCTGAATGTCAGCTATATTCTGTGTTTGTGAGGACATGAGCCACCTTTTGGCTCCCCTGTCGTTCCTGAGGAGTACACCAGAGCTATGAGACTGTTCTCCAGCTCTTTGGGATCAGTTATTCTTTCCCACGGTAGTCGGTCTTCGAGACTCCAGCCTCGCAACTCGCCTTCATCTTCCTGGCCGTCGATCCTCAGACTGAACTCTGGTTCTGTTCGTAAGACTAAAATAGCAATTCTCCTCTCCTTGACCAGGCCTGCAGCATCACGCGCAACCTCCAACAGGTCTTCGCTCGTTATAAGAATCTTCGCTTCCCCTTGTCTAATCTGTCTAGCCAACTCAAATGCAGTATAGCTAGAACTGGCCATGGAGGCCACACCGCCAGCACCGATTATCCCAAAAAAAGCGGCAGGTAAAGCAACCTGTCCAGTCGAGAATAGTACAACGACATCTTTGTTTCTGCCATTGGCACCAATACCAAATCTTTTTCGAAGACCCAAAGCGAGTTCTTGAAATAGTCGCTGTAATCCCGCTTTGTTTAAAGCTGTACTAGGTCTTTCGGCATCTGCGTGTAGTATGGCATCTGGCCCAACCTTACTACAATGCTCCGAGTCTGAACCGCGGGGTAGCTCCGTCAGAATAAAAAATATACAGGGGTTGTAGGAGACCTCACCAAAGAGCAGTGTAAGGAGATCGAGATTCGGAACTGGAAATGTTTGGGGATGATGGTAGATTCCAGAAGTTCTCAGCATGATGAAGACTTAAACGCTGCAAAATAGAAAGAGGTGGTGCAAGACAAAAGCTGTGAGGCGGATACGTATGAAGGGGTATGCTATACACCTGAGAGTTTCTACCGAGGCAAGTACTAGCTTCCTATCAGAGCCCTGGTCAGCGTAGGCCGATCTCAGCGACATACCCGGTACTGCTCTTGCAGTGCTAAACGAGAACGGAGGCGTAGTTCCTAGACTTGCCAGGAAATGTTTCCTGCCATCGTGTCGGAATGCTGAGCGCACTCCGTTGTCCTGGATTGGATCCTGGTTTACACAGTATGGAAAGGGACATCAATTTGTCGCCGGGGAAAGCTGTCCAGTCGACTACCGGCAGAAAAAAGCGCTTTACTGTGTACTACTACTGCTCGATGGCTATGAAGCATCGGAATGGTCAAGCCGGGGAGCCATGAAGACATCAGACAATCATTGACGACAACTCGAGGCAATTGAAGCTGGAAACCCGCGAGGCTGGCTCTCTGGAGCACCCCACGTCCGTCTCGTGTTGACAACGCTGGTCCGACCATTCCGCGAGCTTCACTTTGAGATCCGGGGTCAACAAGGGGCGTTTCGTAGCAGCTACACGACTACTAGTTTGGGGACCGATTCGAGAGGTGGGATGATTGGTCGATGGGTATGACCATAAATTTGATGCAAATTGATGTTGTTGTATTTTCAACAAAATTCTAATCCATAAGCGGCGTCAAGATTGGCTTTGTCACCAGGCACGTGATAAGGAGGGCGAAATCATTGCCAGTGCTCGCAATTGGATTAGGAACCTTGTCGAGGATGTCTCAGATTTTCTGGTCATCGGTCATATTCAAGGTAGTATCTTTCACCTCTCGCGGTTGGGGTTGAACTGTCTGTTTGACTCCTTCTTTCGGATGCTAGATGCTCGAGTCTCTTGGACCATCAAATAGTATCACTGCTTCACCTTGATCAAGCCTCCATTCCCTGGGACTATGAACTTTTCATATCCTTAGAGATCTTTGTAGACGTCCCTAGTTCATAATCATATCATTCAACTCCTGCTCTGAGATCATATCGCCCAACCCTTTCTCCGAATCCCTCAAAATCAACTCCACCATCCCCTAAAAGCACAAAATTAGCACAATCCTATTCCCAAAAACAGCACCATCAGAGAAGAAAAGAGTAGCACCCACCTCAGGCATGATCGGTTTCCCCTCCTTGTCCCGGACATACCGAAAGGGCATCTCCACACTCTCATGCTCATCGACCTTCAAGTCCGGTTGGTCGATATAAGGGATTTCCTCCACCTTCACCATATCCTGAACAATGATTCTCGTGACGCGAACAGCGGTATCCGTCGTCATCTGGACGGGTCCTAATCGACGTCCTTGGAAACCCTTTACCCGTAGCTCCTTGGTGCGATCTAGAATTTATTAATGCGAACACTTCGGCCATGTGTGTGAGAAAAAGCCATACCTCTCGGCGGATCGTCACCTGCAACCCCAAAATCAAGTCAGCCACAAAATACTCCACACTAGTCTTGTTCTCATGGCCTCAATGGAGGAAACTTACCCAAGATGCCCCCGAACAAAAACACGTCGAACTTCCCCCCGTCCTCGGGCCTCAACTCCTCCTCTGCCTTTGGATCAAGTAGACAAACTCTTTTCGAAGGACTTCCATCTTCCTCCCTATACAATTCCTCAACACTCCGATGCTCCACCGTCAAACCCTCCAAATCCCTCAATCGTTCAGGGAGAATGAGGGGTGGAGGTACGGATGTGAGGTAGAATTTTGAGCCCGAGACATGGCATTCTTTGGCTATGGAGGCGTATTCACGGGAAGACCATTCTTCGAGTTCAGTGTCGAGATGTTCTACTATGTACGTTTTTGGCGTGAGGATGGATGAGGATGTGGACATGTTAGTGGTTGGGGTTGAATCCTTGGAGTAGGAGGACAAGATTAAGAGTTCAGGCTTGTCATGTATTTCTTTTATTTATAATATCACGTGGATGAAAAGACTGGGATTACTGGCAGATCCATTCAGTCCCTCGACACCCACTAGTTGCGGTCGATCTGAGATCTTGGGGTGTCTCTTTGAGCTTTGAAGCAGAAGTTTGCTGTATGAGAGATCAATTTCCGATTCGACGGTCGCGAAATCTTCCTGTCTATTGCCTAGCCACATCCTCGCGCGATCATGATCAGAGAAAACCAGGCTCAGGGAACAGATCGAGGATTGAAACTCGGCTGTGCCTTGTGGTGCTTTTGATTCGATTGCTAGCCCATCCTTAAGCCGTTGCAAAGTACGTGAACCCATATAACCCCGTCCATAACCCAAGCAGATAGCGCATAAATATCTATGATCTTGGCTTCTCCTTCTTCTCCTTCCACAACGCAGCGAGACCGACACCAGAAACCTTGACGACCTTGAACCGCACACCGGGAATATCACCCTTGGCCTTTCCTTTACGACCGAAACCAGCAAGCAGCACCTCGTCGTTCTCGTCCACGAAGTTCAAGCAACCATCGTTAGGGACTGTTATGCACGTCAGCAGCTGCAAATGTGTCCTGCCTTATGATGTGACCAGGCCACCGTAGATGTATGTGACATACCGAAAGCGGTGACCTTCTTTCCGTTCTTGATCAATTGTACCCTCACGCACTTTCGGATGGCGGAGTTTGGCTGTTTGGCTTCGACACCGACCTTCTCGAGCACAATGCCCTTGGCGTGGGAGGATCCACCGAATGGAGAGGACTTGTAGGCGGTTCCGAGAGCTCTCTTCTTGAAGTGAAGATCGGCCCACTGCTGTTCGCGACGGTGATTGCGCAGTTTTCGGGCGGCGTTGAGACCTCTTGGCTTTCCTTTACCCATGATTGCTGCTGCTCGTTAGCTTTTTGAGGTTCTGTGGGTGGTGGAGGTTCGCGGCGGCGCTGAGAGTGGTGAAACTGGCAGCAGAATAATGATGGATTGAGTCCAAGAGTATTTCATTGCCCATGTCATTCGTTGGGGAGGCGTACCGGTTGGAAGTGGATAGTTGTCGTTGATGGTCACGAAGTTGCCTTCGACATTGATTTCGATTGTGGGCTGCGAGAAAGGACGCTAGTGAAGGTCACGTGCTGTTGGCAATCCTACCTGCATTTCAGACCCAAATCTCCGAGTCGTTCATGATCAATCTTCAACTTGAAGATTTAATCACCGTTCTATAACGCTCGTACTCTTCTCACTCTCTAGCAAAGTCGGCCACTCATATAGCTGATGAGTGAAGAGTTCACGACCTCCGAGTCTCCTGGGGACAGTACAGTAGTACCTCAGGAGGATTTCCTCAATAATCACAGCCTGTATTCCAAAAGGGAATCATCTAAGTTAGATGAAAACCATTGATCTTCCATCAGCATACTATTCATGCATGTAGGGATTCTTTCGAACTGTTTGGCTGCGCTTCTTACTCCCTGCCAGTGTCTTCTGGTCTCCGCAGAGAGAGTTCAGATATTGACCGTTGTTGCTGAAGTTGAATTCCAGGAAATGTCGCTGAACATCGGCAGGTTCTTGGCGACATCGATATGAGGCAGAGTGATGTGTATAAAAAGTAGTTCAATAGCAGTTCTTAGTACAGCCTGCCAGAGTACTGCCAGTTCACGTCTTCAAAATGCTAACCAATTCTCACGTGCAAGGCTCTTGCGCGCCTCTCAAGTCCCTCGTTGCCAACCACCCTCCAAGAACAACATGTAGTCACAACTCAAAATGTCTGCACCGGGGAAGATTCCAGCAGAAGGCCCCAAGATTCAGCCAACAGACAATGTAAAACCACAGCGTCTACCGGCACCGACCCTCTTCGTTGGTCCGCCCTCACGCAATGCTTCCAACATGTCCATCAATGCACCGCCCAAAGACGCCACCAATCCAGCAAGGATACCGCTCAGTCGACAGATATCTCTCCTTGGAATGGATCGCCAGATTTCAGAGCAGCAAGATGCCTCTACTATGTTCAACAATGGTCTGAGTGCCAACCCTTACCATCGTCACCAACAGCAGTCCAACACAGACCACCAAAGCAACGAAGGCATCGAGAATGCAATTTCCGAAATGCAGAACACGTTGGAAGATGTCGAGCTAAGTGCGGCGAGGAGTGGGACTCAGATTTTTGGTCCTGACCACTCCAAAGCGCTGGAAGAGTTGCGCACGGCACAGATCGCATTGGCACAAGCATGGGCAAAAAGCGAGACGGAAGAGGAATCACAGAGTGCCTCGAATGCGAAAGAGGCACAAGCAAAGCCAGTGAGTACAGCAGACGTGCTTGCAGCAGATGGAGCGGAATTTGCTGGCGAAGGACGGGCACGAAGTGGCACGGACAAGAGTGGCAGCAGTGGGAGGACTCAGCTGGAAGAAGAGACTGAAAACGACATTGCGCTGGCTCGGAAGAGACGGGAGGCGAATGACGTCTACTTTCAGCGCGTCAACAAGGGCGTGGTGGAAGTGGTGCAGAAGCTTGAAGAGGTGGCCAAAGCTATGAAAGGCGTGGAGAAGGAGAGCAAGGAGATATGGGGCGATACAGGCAGTATAACTTCAGGCAGCATATCATGAAGGCAGCCATTATAGTCGGTTGCAGCAATGCCGGAAGTGCTGTCGGTGCTCTTTGATAGCTAAGGTCCGGGTACCTAAGGCTTCCAAAGGCTTGGCTTGGAGTGTCGGAATAGCCCGGTAGGTAAGGTAGCTACGGGTATGGTGTCGGAACCTATCGGGTATCCCGTCCCGATCCAATGGAGCAACAATGGCCAGCGCGAGACGGGTGACTGGGCTTGATTTCGGAAGGAGGCAGGTGCAGGTACGTAGGTAGGGCCCATATTTACCTCGGAGATGAATGTCCACAAAGAGGCATTCAGCCTTACGATTAGGCGAGCGGAGGGATGTGATTCGTCCATACTTGTCCGGGTCATTCCCAATGCATCTGCTGCCCGTGTATCTACGCATCCTTCCCAGCTTCTCCCGACCTTCTTCGTCCAATTGGAAGCGTGCATCAGATACCGGGCCGGATAGTTTTCCGCCTTGCTTAGATAACCGCCCGGGCTGTTGAATGTCATCGACATTTTGAAATCGTCAAAGGACAACCGACATCAACCATGGAAACACTACTGGCCAACAAATACGCTCGAATCATTGATCTCGCCGCAAACTGTGTCTTGCGTCTGCAGCTCGCTGCAAAACGACATCAGAAGCCCGACCTGACAACCACTCTCCTTCTCTCTCATCTCAGCACGTTGAGGTCGACTTTATCTCAACTCCAAACATGGCTCACGCCTAGCGACTTTCTCACCTCTCAGCACCACCACTTGATCACCGTCGTCGACGCGGTACTCGCGAGCTGTCATCTGTTGCTCAGTGTTCTCAACGATCAGATCGCCGAGATCGACAATGCAGATAGACATGTTTTGGATCGCTTTACCAAGGCGAGGCTGGAAGCCAACCACAAGGTCACTATAACTTGCGTTGGTCACATTTCGCATCTGACTATTTCCCTGGATGTGCTATTGTTGGCCTTTCGATGGTATGGCTGCGGGAAATGGACTTTGAGATGCTCCTACTCTACTAATCTTCTTCACAGCAAAAGTCAAATTGAGCAGCTTGCTTTACTCCAAGATCAACAAACTCGCTATATTCTTTACCAAGTCAGAGACGACGCATCAGCCCTGGCTGAGGTCCGGGACGAAATGACGATGAAGACAATCCTGTTGACAGGAGAAGAAAACTTGATGGAGACACAAGCGTCACCTTCACCCGAGCCTGTGTCACCAACCTTTGAATTCGAAAACGAGCTTTTGAAGTCCAAAGTGTACCGAGAAGGACTACGAGCATGTGCCCGTGACAAGCTCCGTCCTTGCGACTATTCGATATCACGATACACCTGCAGCATACCACTGGCACCGCCGAAACGGCTTACAATACTATACACAAGTATTCCGAATCGTCCAGCGACATCACTGATCAAACGGCTTCAGCTTGTCAGCTCCACAGAGTCTGAAGAAGACCGCCCAGATTCAAAGAGAAATTCAATCACAAAATCAGAAACTATGACCCTTTCAACAACCGAAACAACCCAGGCAAACACAAACGCTTACTCAATCCGTCACACGACCGTCAAACGGGATCTCTCCACCCTGGAAATAAGAGAAAGCATCGATACGGGTGATCCCAACAAGATACCTTTGGATCACTACATGTCCCTCGTCCAACCTCAAATTCCAAATCTCACACTGATTGAAATCAACCTCACATCCAGGAATAAGATCTTCGTTTCCTCCGCCATCGCAACTGTAAAAGTCATCCTCACAGCGCCCGCGACACCATCCATGAGACCGACAACACCCACGCCTGTTCGACAAGCGCCGGGCCCGATCAGACCAAACGGTATTCTCATCTCCATCACACGCTCGGCAGGCTACGATGGGGCCGAATACGAATACTTTGTCGAACAACGCATCCGAAAATCGAATAGAATGGGTGTGCCCATGACGTTTGTGTGGAACTGTGGGGATCTGGGCGCTGAGATTGAAAAGTTTGCGGAGGTGTTGAGGGAAGTGGGGACGCCGATGGTGTCTGGGGTGCACACTACGACGTATCGGAAACGATGATCGTGGGGGGGTTCCATGTGGGAGTGGATATCTGGATGAAGTGGGTGGGAGGATACGCCTGGGGTGTTTGAAGTCGGTTCGGTGCGGGTGTTGGGCGTGGGTAGGGTGGGGGTGGAGAAGGCAAGGCTGAAACGATTCTACCTTGATTTTGTAAGAGGGTATTATCTTAAAAGCTTGGGGGGAACAGTAGTTTCGTCATCCTAGGACTCAATACCTAAATATCCCTCGTTAAGACAACCGACCCTTCCTAGATAGAAGATTACCTTTCGAATAGGCTACTAATAGACTCGGATATAGATATCTCTAACTTCCCTGTCTTTCTAATCGCATTTTCGTATCTCTCAGTATTTGATTTATGACTATATATCCAAGTTACTATATCTACTAAAACCCTAAGTCTATATCCCCTACTTACTCAAACTAAACGTCTTAGATATATATATTTGATTCTTTTAACATCGATATTAATACCTCTCTCCGATGTATCTAGACCCTGATTTATAGAATGGTATTGATTTATACTTAGTTTGGAATCCTTCTCGAGTCCATTAGATGAATGGTGAATTCTTTTATAAAAAGCCACGGTAGAAGTATCAGGGGTTCAAGATTACCCTTATAACTATGCTCCCAACATAGGTGAATTTACTAGCGGAGAGAAAGTATTACTACAGTTACCCCCCTATTCAACCCCATCGAAAGCTCCGCCCGAAAAAAGAAAAATCATACAGCTCACACCACACACCACAACCACTCACCAAACACCCCCATCGCAACAAATAAAGACAAAAAAACCCAAGCACAAACACAAACTCAAACTTCCCTCACCTCCCGCCCAAACCCCCTCAAAATTCCAACCTGCCCCAAAACCATGCCGATGATAACATCCATCTCCGCCCTCCCCATCCCGCTCCAAAACTGCCGCTGCATGCGAAATACAGGACACCTCATTAACAAGGCCATATCAATCGATGCATCGATTCCTTGGATGGTGTTGATGATTCGAGCAAGACGTGCTTGTTTCTTTGTGTTTATGTATTGATTTATTTCGCTGTGGATAGTCGCTGCGAGGGTTTCGAGTTCTGCTTTGGAGAGGGGTGGGGGGAGATTCCATTGAGTTCTGGAGGGGGCGAGGTGGTGTTTGTAGGTTGCGGATTTTGTGAGGAGGGAGGGTTTTGTTGTGGTTGTTGTGATGAAATGAGGGAGGAGAGCACTAATCGCCTTTTTTCGTTCGTCGATGGCTTCATTGATGAGCATTTCGGCTTCGGTTGTAATGGTTGTCAAGAGAGAATCAACTTCTCCACTGTCAAAGTCTCGGTTTCTCGAAGGGCGGTCTTGTAGATTGGACATTTTCTTAAGAAGCTCGGATGCATGAGAGGTGTACAAGACTTGTTTGCGTGATTGATGATTTGATTGCTCCTGAGTTCTCGAATGATCTTGCCCTTGAGGATCTGCCAGGATCGTTCGGTGAGGGGATGTGAAAGATTGATCTGGCCTCCATATGCTTGACACCCTATTGCATCGCGGAGAGAGATTGGTGGATGCATGGCCTTGACTCGAGCTTTGATATCTCGGATTCGCTGCTCTCTGCCGGCTTGTAAGTCGAGCTTGTGATTGCGTTTGGCGTTGCGCTGCCAGTTGGCGATGATGTGGGTGCATGATTGACGATTTATTTGGAAAGTTTGTTTGGCTTGGAACCAGTTTTCAAAGGTGTTTGTGCCGTTGGTAATCTCGTTCGCTTCGAATTTGTTGTAGTCTCGAATCATTTCTTCAACTGCATCGTCGTGGTATTTTCGCTTTCTGATGGTTTGGTTTTGGCCGTAGGGTTGCATGTAGATGATGCATCCGAGGATCTGGTGGACCCTATTGGTATGGAGGAAACCAGCTTGCTGAAGTCTTGCAAGTGCGGCTTGGGACTGTTTATAGGGTTAGTGTGAATTGAGCCGCAGAAAAAGTGTCCCAACTTACATCAATAATGTGATCTCGGCTACAAAATTCGCAAATGCGCAGCGGATACGCCCAACATACGACATGGACGACAGCCTCTTTACATAATTGACAACCGTTGCCCATAACAACACTGAATACATCAAATGGATCAAGTGCACCTACAAGAGCGTGTTCCGGAGGATCTGGGAAGTGGAGCGTCTGCAATGGTACTCCCTCCCTGCTCAAAAACTTCCTTACTAGCGAGTATCCAAGAACGTACTTCGCACCAAATGAAGTCAAGCGCAACCTCGATCGCTCGACGAAGATTGCTCTGAAGTCGTTGGGGTCCAATTGAAGTAATATTTGCTCAATCAAGTCCAGAGACAAATCCATCTGACCAACTTCTCCGGCACTCTTCTGATCACTGCCGGGTTTATAGTACTGGACGTATCGTGGCTCGTCTGAAATCTGGAAAAAGAGTTGCTTCTTCCATTTTTCCTTGAACTCGGGCGGCTCGATTAGTGGTACGATTGGAGCTGGTACAGGTAGCGGAATAGGTGGTGAACCCTCGGATGTTTCTGGTTCTTCGGCAGTCGCTGTTACTTCTAGAACCTGCTCGTGAGCTTCTTCTGGAATGCCGAAGACTTTCAATTGCTTTGCAGGTCGCTTCTCAGCGTCGGACGACTCTGAATTGTGGCTATCAATCGGTAAGGAGCGCTTTGCCCTAGGGATGTGTGGGCCTACTCAATCTATTAGCAGAGTGACACTGCGAGGCGAAGGTAGCAAACATTTACCATCGTTGGTAACATTAGATGGCTCCGAGCCAAGCACAATTGAGTGCGCGAGGTGTTTCGCGCCACTGTCTTCGAGTGAAGGCATCACAACGCCCGGCCTGAGGATTCCAGGGAGCATCGCGAAGGAGGAATCGCAAGGGCCTTTGAGGCTGCTCGAGGGATATTTGGGAGGTGAGAAAAGTGTGAGTTGTTGTTGGGTGGGAAAGGGAAGAAAAAGCGGGCTTGGGCTTTTATGCCGAGTGCGAGATACTTGGAGTGTTCACAACATCCCGGGCATCAGGACTGATGCAGGGAAGAGGAAGCAGATCTGATTTTTAGTGGTAAAGGTATGCGCGATAAAGAAAATATCGTGTGTCCGAAGGCCGAATAGAGTTATTGGTTTGATGCTTACTCGTAAGACTGAGGCTGCACAATCCAGGCTTATATCTCTGTGTTCGGTTGTGGAGATACTATTGAAAGAATTTCTACACTCAGAGCATATACCGATAATCCGGGCTCATATCCCCCAACTCCGTCTTTTCAAACTCCGTCAAGCTCATGTCACGGACTGCACGGTCGCGCTGCCTGTTCTGGTAGGCGCAAGCTAGGAAGTACGTTATACAGCTCAATGCCGAAAGGCAGATGAAGGCAAGACAGATACTGTACCCAGGAACGTACCTAGGCGAATCCTTCGCCAAAAATGCAAAGACGGCAATTATCCCTATAGCTTCATTAGCAATGATACCGCCATCAACCCTACACGATGGAGCCTACCGCCGATGTTTCCGAATCCAACCTGCCACGCCGAACCGATAGCACGCCTGTGATGGCCTCCTAGATTCATGTTGAACCAGCAAACAATCACCGGCATCGCGCTATAGGCGCCCATCGCGCACAGGAACAAAGCGGCATACTGGACTTGCTGATTGTCATGCACGGCAAGCAAGGTCGCAAATCCAGCCAGAGCAACAAATATCGGAATGAGCGTAAACAAGAACCGATGTTTCGTCTTGTCTGACAAATAGGCAATGATCATGGCAAAACCGAACGCTGCAGCCCATGGTGGGACGGAGTGCAATTGTGTCTGGATCCTGCTGTAGCCATAACTTTGGATGATTCCCGGTGAGAAGTAGGCATATCCGTATGCTGAGAGTGTTAGCAACTTGACTGGCTTTAAAGTACGAGCTCATATGTACCTGGGACAATGAGACCAAAGTACATAAAGCCACCTATGACTATCTTGGGGTCTTTGAAAACTTGGATCACGTCCTTCATCGTAATCTTACGCTCCAGAGCTGATCGGCCTTGGTCTTGTCTCAGGCGTGCCGAGACGTAGGTACGTTCCTCCGGTGTGAGCCATTTGGCGTCCTCGGGAAAAGTCGGGATCAAGAAGAAGAAAGCAAAGCTGACCACGCAGGTTAGGGTGCCCTCCAAAATGAAGATCCAGCGCCAGCCTTGGTAGCCACGCAGGCCATCCATATTTCCGATGGCAGAGGCCAAAAGCCCTCCGAATGCACCAGCGAGAGTGGTACTGCTAAAGAAGAAACTATAGCGGCGCTGTGCTTCATGTCGACGGTACCACATGCCGATCAAGTAAAAGCATCCTATTACTATGTTAGAGAAGCAGGTCCCAAGGGATGTATTAAAGCGTTGTCCGTACCTGGAAACATGCCTATGAAAGGTAGTTAGCAAGATCTCTCTGAACTGATCCACCTGTTCAGGAGGTGCCATCTCGACTCACCTGTTTCGAACAAGCCGAGAAAGAATCTCGTCGTTAGAATTCCGGCATAATTGCTGACCAGCCCCTGGCATATCGTGCAAAGCCCAAACATGAACATGCAAAAGGAAAGCCAGACATTCGGCTTGAACTTTTTTAGAAGTACATTGGACGGAATCTCGAACAAGACGTAGGGCACGAAGAAGATGACGAGGCAGATATTGTATCTGTTGTCCCTGAGCAAATCCAGTTCTTTGGAAAGACCGAAGATGTTCGCGTTGGAGATGTTCACCCTGCGAATCTTTTTAGTTGGATCCTGTTAGACCATGAAGCAAAACTCTCACCGGTCCAAGAATGCAAGTAGGTAAAGGATGCAGAGGTACGGCAAAACGTGCAAATCTATCTTGTTCACCAGCCGTCTCTCCGTGGTATGAGGCGGGCACGGAACGTGAAGGTCATCGTCGTACTGTTCGTCACTGTGTGGTCGAGGCGGAGTGGTTTCTTTTGACCAATCAAGCCCATTGGCTTCTTGTTTCTCTGCAATTGAGCTTTAGCTGCTGTCCCAGCCAGAACGTTGTCGCTCCATACTCTCGCTGCCGAACCGCATCGTGGTTAGCTATCCCGGGCGCGACACAGTCGTCTTTTGCCGTCGAGATAAGCTGGGGTTGCAGAATTGTCTACTGTGTAGACGGGCAGTGGTATTCTTTTAAGTGTGGTCGATCGTTTGCTGACTAGTCAAGCCGTGTGACTCTCAACCCGGAGCTGACTTGCATCAGGCCGATTCCCGAGCAGAAGAGGAGGAGTGCACCAAACCACTCTGGGTCTTGGGCGTATATACCCCACACTATGGCGGCTCTTCGCAATGGATTACTGGGTCGTCCGCGACGAGGAGCGACTTTGGTAGCGAGTCCCCCTACTGATGAGAAGGGACCGGAAGCCTTTTGCCGTCAGCGATGTCGGCCAGGTGGATAGGAGATCCACCAGCTGGGCATGGGAGAGGAGCGATATAGGAGCATCTCCTAGAGTCATAGGTAGTAATAATGCGCCATTGGATGCAAATGGATAATATCACTGTGTACCTTATAGGTATGGTGATGGTGATGCAGGTGCAGTGGTAAGGTGGTGATGCACCACGTGACTTTTCTTTGGTTCCCGTTCGGCACATCTCGGCCAATCTCTCGCTTACTGCACAACCGTGCACTTCTTCTACCAACCTCCGACTCCCTCTCCCTCTCCCTCTTCTCTCCCTTATTCCGACTCCCTCTCCCTCTTCTCTCCCCTATCACCCAAACATCAACATCTGTCTGCCGATACTTCTTCATCATCGCCGCCCATCTACTCGTCCATCCAGTCCTCAACCTTGTAGTCACGATCGTCACAATGGCAGGGAGAAAATCTCCTATTTCATCCAGAATTTCAGAAACTCCTGCCAAGGTTTTTGCTGAGAACTGCTACAACCCAGCCTTGTTGGACTTTGATCGAGGTTATATATCTACCGCTAGCCTCCTCTTTGCTTTTCAAGATCTCCATTGCAATTTCATATAGACTTCGTTTTCTCCATTTTCTCTTTCATCAATTCCACATTGGGGAGCTACGACTTTCGATTTTCTCTTATTCCTTGTCAATCCAACCCTTTTTCTTTTTCTTTTTTCAATGACATCCTCGGCTTCTGCTTGGAGCTTTCCAGCAACCCAACAGTAAGCAAGCACGCTGATAGTGAAAAGGAAGGTCATCCGTGTCTCATATGTTATGGGATTCAAGTTTCTTTGATAGGAGTTCAGATACAGATTGCCAGTACAAAATGACAGTCAGCTACCATAAGTCTACCAAAGACTCCTCGTCCTATCCTGCGGGAGAATCATGGAGGCCTATAATCTGCTCTCGTCGACGACAGGGCCGACTTTTGTGTTATGTTAAGTACGTTGGTCAGTCTTTGTCTTCCAAGTAGTAATATGGTTGTATACAGGTTCGGATGATTACACCAGTGCACCCAGCCTTGATTTCAGGGCTCTTGGCTGTTATGTTAAGCAAGCACCATAGCTATCTAAGCATAGACAACCATACGACTGGCGGGTGCACGTATAGCCGTAGTAAACACAGATTACCTAAGTCCACCCCTGCAAGGTTTGGGTGCTTTTGGTGCTCTGGAAAAGCTATTCGTCGCAACAAAACTCATTTACACAAAACTTTTTCCCTTTCATCAAGTATGGATTCGAGCAAGACGAACGCAGTCCGTTCCCCCGCACCTCGCAGACTACACGCTTATGAAGACCTGCCACGTCCAGCTAAGCATCCTCTGCAGTCTGACGCCGATGAGGAGTCTGCACCAGCCAAGCGACTTCGGTCTAGCGACAACGAGGAGGAGGACAATCCAGAGGCGACTGTGGACGTCAATGGTGTCAATACGCAACAAATTCGCCATGATCAGCCCCAACTGCAGCAACGAGAAGATAGGGAGGACTATCCGCCTGCTTCCAAGCGTCAAGTCAACTTGATGTGCCGACTCAAATACAACAACACGTTTAGGATGGGAGAACAAGTGGTAGTGGTCCACACGATGAACACCATCAAGAAGAACAAAACCGGCAACCCGTGCGAATATTCATACAACTTGAGAGGCATCCACCTACCGGCGGAAATGATAGCGAACATTTTTTCACACATGGGGTTTCGAACTTTAGGCAAGGCTTGCATGGGCAAAAACACCAAGGCGAGCAAAATGCATGGAAAGATTGTCGTGTCTAGCGCCGAGCTGAAGAGGCGCTTTCATGAACATGACCTCCACACCTTCTTTCTGAGGAACGGAATCCCCTACTCTCCAGCAATGGCGGCTACCTTGGGTGTCAACAGCTCATGGGCCTACGTTCTCGTCCTGTTCCGATTCATGCTTGAGAAAGGTTGCCATGGGTGCGGTGCTGGCGTCTACATTGGTTGCCACTACTGGGCCTTTGGTCAAAACTTTTGTGGAAATTGCCTGAAGGATAAGTTGATTCACGTAAGTACAGCTGTTCGACCCTTGATGATGCTCTGCTGATTCAATCACTAGTACCTAGAAGCGCACCAAATATTTGCGTGGAGCTTCGGAAATTCCGAGCCCGGTATCCAGAATCACCAAGTTTTCGACCTCCTGCTGGAGGGCACACCTCACTCAACCATGTCTGGACGCGCCTGCGACCGAGGAAATACAAACATCAATCATATTTCGCACCGATGGTTCCTCCGAGAGCACGTCGAGGGTAGAATCCGAGAATTCATCCAGTGCATGTTCCTGTGTAGGTATTGGAGCATGACGATGACGCCGTGGCAGGTTTTCGAATCGTGCAGATTTTGCGATCTCACTTGTGGATTGAACCCGGTCGTACCAAATCAAGCACTCAACTGGGTTGCGAACAGGGACAAGATGGTGTTCTGGCTTGAGTTTGCTCGTATGATGGAGAATTGGGCTGAGGCGCATGATCGGAGAGATGCTTGATTGACATGGGAGGTTAGTCATTGGTATTTTTGGATCACGGAGGTTGTGTACTAAGTACTTCTGGCCCAGGTCAACATGCCGCGCTGGCGAGTCAACAACAGCGAACCTCATCGCCACGAGTCTACATAGACATGCAACATGCAGCAGCGAACTTGGGAGGCTTTATAGCGCGCCGGAGTATATTATGGGTATATCGAAGGGATATCAAGCGGGCAGTGGTATGGTATAGCCTGGCCTAGCTCATTATGATTGGGCGCATTGATCGCGAGGTATTCTAGACAAGTATACATGGTTCGATTCGCCAATGTTATGCACGTCACATTGACTCAAAAGACTCTGGATACCAAGTTTGACACCAGCTTCTTCATCTTCTACATCATAACAGTGGCTAAGAGTGGCCTTGGAGAACATATTACGTTAGCGATGATGATGTGCGCCTTCGATCTGCAACTCACCACTAACATTTTTAAAGCTAGAAGAACTCGGAAACATTGGCTGGTTTTCCTCTTTCGCTTTTGAGTTGACCTGTTTTCTTTCACCTAACTGTTTGGTTTGTCTACTCTCTGGTGTGTAGTCGTCGTTTCCCCGACACTACTTTTGTTTGCGATAGTTGGGGGGCGCAGGAGTGGAGTATGATGAAATTTTGGTATGAATTGTAGACTCCTCTTTACTGCAGCGCTGATGGCCAATTTTGATTTCAATACATGGGAAGCTTTATCTTTACCGAATGTGATGCGTATCCGGGATAAGGGATTTGTTACCTTGTCTACATATCCATCACCTGTCCTCTGGATATTGATCCCACAATAGTTTCAGCACAGATGCAAAGGCAGGGAAAGATTGATGCATCGCGACGCTTCATGACTATCCTCGTTCATGCATTGCTTCTCTAATTGTCTTGATTCACGAAGGATGGAGCCGTGACGATTTGATTTATTCATCACGGCTAAGCTGGGAATCGGGTTCTCAGCCTTGCGAGCTGGCCCTTGTTGGAAGAACGACTTTGGCTTCTTTG
This sequence comes from Venturia aucupariae, assembly GCA_003693225.1. Lineage (NCBI taxonomy): Eukaryota > Fungi > Ascomycota > Dothideomycetes > Venturiales > Venturiaceae > Venturia > Venturia aucupariae. The sequence goes on along the minus strand of QWZN01000203.1, from coordinate 8,478 downwards.
GACAACCAGAACTTGGTTTGCCTCGAAATCTTCGACGCCAATGCATTTTCAAGCATTGGCACCATTCGTTTCGATAACACATGCTAACTTTCACGAGGCTGTGTATTCACTTCTGTTGGCGTTGGTGGTGTTTCCCGAGAACGCCCTGCATGATGACTGCGGCGGACTCAGCCCGTGGTGCTGCATCACTCGCACCCTCGCAATTAAGCCTGTCCTTTCCATCCTTCATCCCTTCATCGCTTCCAAACAGCTATGGAAATCTCATCTGTCACTGGTCTCGCCGGGAGCTGTGGAAACATCATTGAGCTCGCGGCCAAATGTCTCGACCGCCTCCACGAAGCGCACAAGCGATTTCAAACCGCCAACTTTACAACGACAATCTTGATCTCCAACCTTAGTACACTCAAAGCGGCTCTGGCTCAGATTGAGCGATGGATGTCGATGGCTACACTGAATGCTCAGCATTACCAAATGATTATGGACGTCGACGCCACGTTGGCAAGCTGTCATCTGCTCCTCGGGCTGATGGATGAGCGAATCTCCAAATTAGGCTGGGATAGCAGGAACGTCCTCAAGTCTGTGAGCAAAGCGAAAGTCGTCATGGAGGAGAGAGCTACGCAGGACTGTATCACACACCTTTCCCACCAATGTTCAGCTCTCAATTTGCTCTTGACAGCCTTTCAATGGTAATTTTATCTTGACAAGTCTCGGGTTCTTGACGCTGACAATATCACAGTCAGACTCAGGTCGATCAGCTCGGCATCCTACAAGATAAGAAAAGCCGACATATGCTAAATCAAGTCAAAGACGATTCATCGTCCCTCGTCGGCCTAAAAGACGAGGAATCGACAAAGACTTCTTTCACGCGATCGACCTGGTCCAGATTTTCGCTACGCTTTGGGTTCGATGGTCAGTTGTTGCAGACACAAGTTTATCAGCAAACGTTCCGCTCTTTGGCCCGACGAGCCTCACGGCCCAAAAAACTCACAGAAGAGTTGATGGATGAGCGGCCGATAGATCTTACACATCCGTTGGACAGGGGTATGTTCGTTCCTGGGACTACTGTGCCCCAAATTACGGTGCTTTACCGGAGCTTCCCAAACAAGCTTGCAGACTCTGTAGTGGAAACTTTGAGTCTGGCCGGTCAAGCCAAGAAACAGCTGTCGTAAGTCTGAAAGTCCCGCGAACCCTAGTCATGGGCTGATAAAGAGAACCAGAATCACCAGCGAAGCCATGACGACCTCGATCGAAGAACTCTACACGATCAATGACGTGACACTTCCCATCCGCAGTACAGAAATACGAAGACTCTATCATCTCTTCCGGCTTGTCGAGTGTTGGTGTCCCGCGACTGGTTCCGAGTTCGATCACTTCTCTTTCATATCCACGGCGACCAATCCATTTCTCCTGATCCTTCTAGAAGTTGACCTGGATAACTTTCTAGCATCCGATACAACCCCGAGTGCTATCCAGAAGATACTTCAACGAGAGGACATGGACCGCGTCGGCGTCATAATCATCATCACGCAAGTTGATCGAAAAGGCGATCCATCACATCACGCAAACACTATAATCGAGCAATTGCGGAAAGGCAATAAAAACAGAATCCCTCTCTTCATAACTTGGAACATTTATCATATAGGCGATAACATGGAAAGAGCTGCGCGATCCATGTCGAATTATAATAATACGCTCCCACAATCACGAATACCGGGTAATTTTGACTGGATCGATCTACCGCCGCGCTTGAATCTAGATACTATAACTATCTTGAAAGAAATTATACACGATTAACGTTGCTTCGACTCTGCCAGTTCATTCGTTGCAAGTGTTTGACTTCGACAGAGCGCTGACTAGGTGGGCATTTCTGTCCCATCTCGGCCTCGCTGACGTCAAATCAGAGTAGATCTCCGTGCGCATTGCAAAGAGTCACAGTGGCTTTACAAGCTCAGTGCGCCCTCAAAATAGACTTTATCTACGAATCAACCCTGCCGCGTGGGCTTTCCACCCTTTACGAGAGATTCCTAACGCATCCATTTCCTTCAATGGTCTCCACATCAAAACCAAAGGCTTCCAATTTTTTTCGATTGAGAAAGTATTCTCATCTAGTAGATCTTATTCTCGAGTGTATACACCTGATCTTATAAGGACTTGTAGGTATATCTTAGTAGTATCTATCAAGTTATACAAGTTGGTATCTTGATTAATTTTGTCGACTATTAATAGCGTATACTTATCATCGATATCAGTAACTAGGTATAGATTTTCTACTCTACTAAGGTATATAACGAATACTTATAAGTATATCAGTATATACTGTTATCTATATTTACACCATCGGTTTTTCCAGCCGTCAAAAGCGATAACAATTCTCTACTTCACGGCGGTATTACTACCCGATAAATGAAAACAAATCAAGGTACAATTACGAAGAGTCCACTCTACCGCAAAGCTAACTGTTTTTCTTCTCGTATCATCTCGTACATCCTCGCATTTCGAAACTTTTTGCAAAGCATATTTGTCATGCTGTTCTTGCATGTGTTCAGGGATATTGTCAAAGCTCTTCAATAAATTTGCAAGTATAGAGATCAGCCCAGATCGATATCACTAAATTTTTAGTAACCGTAAAAATAAAAAGTGATAGAAATTCATCGATCTAGACCTCCAGTTAAGAGTATTCTGATGGACTTTGGGTATTATTTACTTTCAAATTGTTAATGCTATACACACTTGGGAATCTATAAACATCTACTACTAAGAAGTAGTAAATAAAGGAAAGCAAGGGAGAATCAATCCTACAAGTATCCCAAGGGGAAAGACAAGCACGGCCAGCCCGCTCGTCATCACAGAGACGCCCTCCTCATACAGCAAATGACTTGTTATCCGAACAGAACTTGTTCAAGAGTAAGCCAAAATAGCCTTCTCAATCTGCATCGTGACCCTGCTACCAAAGTATTTCCCAGCCGGCTGACTAATCGTCGACTGCACACTCATGACAGCATCCGCATACTCGTTAGCAGTACTCCCATGATGCTTCAAAGTCCCAACAATACCCTTCCTATCCCTAGCATTGATAGCAGGCTTGATGGTGATCCACTGATCAACAGCCCTCTGCGTCGCTTGTGAAATCTGTTCAATTGGCTGTAGGAGAGAAGCAGCATCGCTGACGGCGATTTTTTGGCCCATGCGGATGTGGCGGGCGTCGGTTGAGAGGAGGTCGGAGACATCGTGACTAAGTTTTTCGATGACAGGCCAGCGGGAGATGACTTCTTCGGCGGGCATGCGGGGATTGATGGACTTGAGGCCGTCGGTTAGGGCGTTTAATGATTGGACGACGGTTTTCATTGATGTTATGATGTTAGCGGAGTTGCCGTCCTTGCCGATGGGCGCCGCGAGGGTGATGCCGGCGAGGCAGAGAAGAGGGATGATGCTGAAACGCATTTTGATTTTGTGTTGGTAATTTGGCTTTGGTTTGCTGCTTTTGGCAGGAGGACGAAAATTGAATCTAGAGTTGGTAACTCAGATGTACGTAAAGTTTGGGGATGGAGGGTTGTGAAAGATGAGTTGATGGATTATCAAAGGCTGGTATTAGAAGAAATGAAGTTGATGATTGTTGGATTGCTGGTTTGGCCTCTGTCGAATATGAGAAATCGCAAAGCATTTATGCTCATCCTGATGCCTGCCCTCCTCGGCATCTGGTGGAAAATTTCATCGTTCGGCGCCTTTGAATTTGGAACTCACTACAGATCTCTCCTGGAGCCTATGAACGTAGCAGGCCACGAGGGACTTGGGACGAGTGTGATCAGGGTGTCCGGCTGTATCAGTGAGACGACAGAAAGTAGGGCGTTGCTCAGGCTTGTTGTTGTCTGTGGGCGGGAGATGTCCAAGCGGAGACATGTGCACCTGATCGACCTCACTCCGGCAGGCCCTATCTACTATGGTCTCTGGCCAAATAATTGTTAGCGTGGGACTATGACAACCCCTGTGCAGATTGAAGTTCTGATAAATACGCGTGCTAGAATAAGTACTACCCGCAAAAATTGTCGGGTAGAATTGAGAACGGATATATTGAGGGCAGAAGCATTGATCAAGCGCTAACAATTATTTGACAAGCAACTATTTGGCGGGAGATCAGTGTGGCCGTGCTGCTGGCAGTACGAACGATTGCTGGCTTGTAGGATGGTTGAGATTCTTCATGTGAGGGATGTGCTGCACAGCGCTATTGGTGGCCGGCTTGTCGTTCGGACCACAGGTCTTGAAGGTTCAAGTGTTGGGTGATCCTTGGAGGAATGAAGGCGAGAGAAATCTGTCACGTAGTCACGTGCTCGAAAGAATCCACTTTTATTCAGTTTTCTCACCCAAAACAATACTCCTCCTCACCTCCACCACCACCACCACCACCACCGTGACTGCGAAGAAGACCCAGCAGGGTTTTTATCACCATCCCACTAAGATTCCATTGCTATCCTTTCTCCCGCCCTCAACCTAACTGATTCTTTCACGGCCAGCCAGAGGCTCAACACCAAACACCAAACACCACTGAGACATGATAGGGAACGAACCAATGGTTGATGTACCTTGAGAAGATCTGTCATCCGTGCTCCCGTCGTCACGAGCCTGATCTGGGACTGTTCTTTGCCCCGAATGAACATTCACAAGCCCGGACCACTACATCGAATCAGGGAGAATCCGTTCTGGGGTATGTCCAACCGCACTTGCAAATACCACATCCGAGTCTTGTGTCCCTGTCAATCGCGATTAACGACTGCAAATTCCTCAATTCAAACATCTAGTGTGCTTGCACGTGCAAGCCTTCCCCTCATTGTCGACCACGCAACTTGTATTTGAAATACACGTTTCGATCTGGCGGCTGTGCGGAGAACCCGTTCATGTTCTCTCTCGGAATCTCCATCGTTGGCTGTCCATTCTTGTCTACAATCTCGTATTCGAACATAGCAAGCCAGATTGCCGTTATCAGCACCTGTTCCAACTTGGCGAAACGCATGCCAACTCCCGAGGGTTAGCAAGAGGTAGAGGATCTGGAGGAACAAGACTTACGACAAGGGTGTTTCCCCGCGCCCCATCCAACGTATGCATAGGGTCTCTTTGTATGTTCTGATCTTTCCGGTAAATATCGAGAAGGGTCCCACCTCTCTGGATCTTGGTAGACCGCCGCATCGTGATGAATGTCCGCCACGAGATACGACACGAAGGCATCATTTGGAACAAAAGCGTCACCAACCTTGACAATGCGACCAGAGATGTTTTGACGAAGAAGTGTACCAACCATCTGTAGCCTGATACTGTCTCTGAGACAGAGGTCAATGAGAGGGAATTCTATCTCCCACGTGGACATGGGGAGGGAGTAAAGCTGCTCTACCAACGGTTGAGACGAATCTTTACAGTGCTTTGCCGCGACGGATACAATTTGGTCGCGGACCTTTTGCTGCCATTCGGGATTTGCAGCAAGGTAGGTCAAGACCCACGCCGCATTGATCCCACTGTTCAATTGGCCTGCAAACAAGGAGCCAATAACAACCTGCTCCTTGCGTCAGCATAGCTCGTATGTGGAAATGGGCCATATCACCCCCACGATATCTTTGACGCTATCTCCTTGGTCCAGCAATACCTGCATTGCATCTGCTTCCTTTCTGCCTTCAGCTCGACGTGCTTTCGCCACTTTATCAAAGATCATATAAAGTTTTGTTCCCGCATAGTATTTTCGTATCACGCCTGGAGACGGAAACCAGGGAAACATGATGGCCATTGGAGTCCCAACCAATTCCATTATACGATTGAGGCGCATAGTTTCCTTTACTAGTTCCGTATCGTTGGCTACCTCGTTACAACCCACTGTCCGCATCGTGAGCTGGAATACGATCTCGTATACGCTCTTGAAAGGATCTGTGATCCCAGTTGTGTCCTCAGCTAGAGCATCGATGCGGCTCCTGAGATCGTTCAGGACATCTGGAAAATCTTATAGCTCAGGTTAGTCATGTACATACAAACATGCTTTTATGGAAGTATACTTCTGAGAAGTTGCTCTCCCCGCAGAATTTTCTTAAAAGAGTCGACGAAGTAATGGCCGAATGGTCGACCATCCGGCAAGGGCCCTGTTGATCCGCCTGTCAAAAGGAAGTACCTGTACATTCATCAGCCTCCAAATTGAACAATCATGCTGACATAACGAGGCAGAAGTATACCCTTCACCCAGCCCCAAATTCTTGTCTTCGAGAAACGCAATTCTGTTCGCTTCACCGCTCACATTGATCACCTGGTATCTTCCCACGTAAAAGTTCATGACTGATTGACCTTTGGCGGTCCATTCTCGAAGAAAGTCTAATCGTGCACTCCACCATCGAGACGCTCCAAGAATTGGACCTCCTTCTGTTAAGAGAGCAACGCCTTTGCCAGGGAAGACTGGGCGCCATATTGTGAAATATAATTGATAAAGCGAGACTACGACAGCAATTGCAAGCGCGAGCTGCATCGTTCCAGCGGACAAAACGCTTTTAAGAGTCTCCTGATCTGACATCTTGCAATGTTGGCTAATGCGACTACCAGCTGCGGGAACTTTGACAGCTTTGTAGCAACTTTTCTAGGCTCACCCAGCCTGATGATTGGAAAAGGCCAGCGTCGACAAGGACAACGAAGTACTTGTGTCACGTCAAATCAACGCGCGACCTATGGCTGCAGTCGTTCTGTGCGGGAGCTTTTCCGAAGCCTTACTCGCCACTATTGCTTGGATGCGGTGGTTGTGCAGACTTGAGACTGAAATCCTGGTACGCCCTGCATGATGGCGCCCTTTTTCAATGGACGGCTGAAGCCGCCTTGGTACGGATGATTTCAATTCATGAAAATTGATTATGTCCATTTGCCATCAAGCAGGAGGGTTACAGAGATGGGATCACGTTAGGGAAAGAATCCATCACCACAAAACTGCGAGGTGCCATTATTGATACAGGGACGACCAATGCACTCCAGCTCCCAGGGAAGTCAAAATTCCAAACCACATTATTGGGCTCAAATGTCGTGAAGATGTCACTAGAGATGCCTGTTTTCGATTTCAACAGCTGACAAGGTTTTGCAGTTGAACCAAATCAAAAAAGGCTTCCGAAGCCTTACGACATTGTACACAGATTCTATACATTTTTGGGCCGCCAATCAGAAGTCCCCATTCACCCCGCTTAGTGAATCTCACGTTTGCTTATCAGCACCAGAAGCAGCTATCCAAACTCACTTCCCTTTCTTCATTGTTGTACCACTGCCATGTGTTATCAGAGGCCGCTTGCTTCGGGGTCCACCTTCGATAAGCTCAACCACGCCTTGGAGTCACGGTTCAGACACGCGTTGCTCGACCAGTCCTCAGGACAATCAAAACAATTTCGCCTTGTACGTATGGGACCATCTTCGAATTGCGGTCTTCTACAATGCGAGTTCAACACTTCTCACCTGAATGACGCTCCTGAGTATGTCAGGGTTGGAACTCCGTCCTCCACAGCGCGGAATTCACACGATGATTCCCTACAAACTATTTTGGCATATGGCCTTCCATTCGCTGTGCCGAATCATCTTTGGGAGTTCCTCAATGAGATTTCACGAGCAGTTCAGACAGCAGTGCTTTAATATGGCGATAGTAGGCTCAAGTCTTCCTGGTTGTGAATAACACTCATGTGTGTCGACCAAAGTGACGTCGACAGCAAACACCACACTTCCTCGATGCGCTCCATCTCTCGAAAAGCCAGCAGAAGTTTCAAGTATAATAGAACTAGCAAGACTGGGGATCCGTCAAACTTCAGTAGGGGCCCGTCACTTTTGGGAGACGCTGTCGATTCCAGGGCAACCTTCATATCATTCATGGAGCAAACATCATTATCTCATAAATCAGACTCTCTGGGTTTGTTTTCGTCGCTTTCATCTCGTCTTTTTTCGACTTTCATCTCATTTTGTTGGGGCTACATAGCCATAGCGGCTTTAGCTTTTACCCACTTTTAACTTATTTAAACTAATCAGAGGCGTAGAAAGTAGAAAACTCCTAGAGAGTCTAAGCACCTTTGGTTTTTAGTTCTAAGGTAGTAATCCGTTTCTCTTTTTCCTTTCCTATCTTTACTACTCAACCCTTAGTTCTTAAGTTATAAAGGTAGAATAAGTTTATATAGGTAAAGAAGGTAGGAGGAAAAGATAGGTAGAAAAATAAATAAGAAAAGCGCGTTATTTTTAAGCTTCTTTTTTCTTTCTTACGCGTCTCTCTCTTTTTCTCTCTTTCTCTTTCTTCTTTTCTTAATCCTTAACGCACAACTCTTAAGATAAGAAGGTAATAATAGGTAAGATAGGTAAAGAAGGTAAGGGGAAAAGATATAAGTTAAAAAAATAAAGAAAAAGGGTCTTTAATTTCTCTCTTTCTCTTATTTCTTACTCTTTTCTCTAGTTTCTTTTACTTTTCTAGTCTTATTCTTACTTATTATCTCTTTATTATCT
>QWZN01000202.1:0-44786 GCA_003693225.1 Venturia aucupariae | reverse complement strand
ATTATTCCTAGATTATTCCTAGATTATTCCTAGATTATTCCTAGATTATTCCTAGATTATTCCTAGATTATTCCTAGAATATTCCTAGTACAGTTTTCCCTACGTAGAAATAAGCGGATTAGAGGTAGGTTTAGTATCCGCCTATTATTTTAGAAGAAAGTTCAAGTATATCTATAATTATCTAATAGATTAAAATAGTAGAAAGAAGAGTAATTAAAAATACTTTTAAAACTAGCCCAAATTAATATACTATAGCCAATAACTAGAACCTATCTGAAATATAGAATCCGATATCTATAGTAGTACAAAAGTAGCCGCAGCGCCTAAAAGAATAGTAGTACCAGAAATTACTAATTGACTAGCAGCGGAACTACTCGTTCCAGTACCCTGTCCAGAGCTAGAAGTAGTCGTATTTACAGATCCACTCGTACTCGTCCCAGTACCTGTGTTCGACACATCCGACGAATTTCCACTGATAACGCCATCCGGATTACTCAAACCACCGGAGCTGCTCGTGGCAGTTTCGGTCTCAGTGCTTGTAGAATTATAGCCTGTGGTAGTATCCAAGACCTTGATACTCTTCCAGTCACCGGTCTGGTCAGACCATTCGTAGTTGAGACCAGGAGTGTAGTTCTCGATCTTGACGCTCTCGACGTACATTGTGAATGGTGCGTCGTCAAAATTGGTCAAGCCTCCAGCCCACGTGACTGTACCTTCCGACTGCGAGCTGGTTCCTGCGGCCCAGACACCAAGAGAAACCTTGCAAGGTGTCTGTGGGAAGTTCTTGCCGCCAACAGCGTCTGAGTATGCTAGAGAGCGAACTTTGGTACCATCAATAGACCAAGTAATGGCTGATTCAGTCCAGTTGATGCCGTATGTGTGCATCTCGTCGTTAGGTGCAGTGACGGGATAATAGATGGCGCGATCGTAGCTAGTGGTGTTACCCTTTCCGAAGTAGTTGGTCTCAACACTGGTGTTGTTTCCGCCTAGCCATTCCTGTGGTTGTGTCAGTCTTGCAACGTGGTCTCCGCGCCACCACGTCTGCCTACCCAGTCGATCTCGTCCAGGTCATCAGAGGCCAGCACTACCGAGCTAATGACTCCTGTGCCGTTCGCAGCCCTCATCTTCACCTCCACATAGCCAAAGAAAATATAGAAGTCAGTCGTGAGTGTTGGTGCATCGGTCTTGGTCTTGATGATGAATTCGGCGCCATTGCTTCCGTAAGCAAGGTCTGTGCCGATGGCAGCGGTCCAATTCGTGGCTTTGCCTTTGGTGAAGTTTGTGGAGAAGGGGGAGCTTGTGAGGCCGACATCCGTTGGACAGGTCGCTATTGAAAACAGTAAGTCAAGTGCCTCGCGTAAATTTGCAATATGAAGACTTGCCATTGACGGTTGGATTGCAACTGGTGGATAGCTGGGCGGCAGCAGACGGGAAGAAGATCGAGAGGATTGCTCCCATCGCCCAATTGCGAGAGTGCATAGTGAATGAATGTTGGTGTTGTGGTATGGAGTCAAGGAAGCCGGAGAAGAGAGCGGAATAAGAGCAATTAGCGAAGGATGTAACAATGGAGGATATGAGGGTAGGACAAGGTTTACGACTAAGATGAGTGAGAACTGAAACACAAGATATAGTAAAGCGAGAGTGGAAAAAGACTTGCGCGTGCAGTTCGCAACCTTCAACAGTCTTATGTACATCTACGTCAAAGTTCGAATGCGCCGGCCTGTGCATGGAATAACATTCGCCCTGTTTCGGTTTCTAGTCCCGGCAAAGAGATAGGTTTCGAGTGGATCAAAAAGTGGGCATGTCGCTGAAGATAGAATCGACCAGTGGAAAAAGCGTGCAGAGCCGCAGTTCCTCATAGTCGCCATTGTTTCAATTGGCCGGCGTGCTGGCATGAAGTTATGGATTGGCGTTGAGCGGCATTGCTTTTCCATCCCTGACTAAAGCCCGATTAGGAAAGGATTTGGTCTGCTCCGCCACAAACGCCGAGCGCAAGTTGATCTCAAAGCCGAAGACGAATACACAGGATCCGAAAGAGATAGTTTCCTGGCGAGTATCGGGGACTAGACGTGGCTGGTATTGATTCGCACCATGGTGCATAGGCTGGAACAACAATCCAAGTCAAAGCTTTCTATTAGCAGAAGCAAGAGCAAAGTCTCCAGTAGCGACGGCATTCATAAGATTATCACTAGACTCATCAACCTGTTCAACTGGCTACTGTTGACCTTGGAGGAGCACAGCCATAATAGGCGTCACGATCTCATCCCAAAAGTGTCTCTTTTCGAAGAACATGGATCGACATACCAAGCCAAATGCGCTGACGGGAATGGCTGTGTAATCATCTCAATCGGATTTGATGATCACAGCATTATCGTTTGGATCCACAGATTTGGCCTCCATACATATACTTTTTGTCCCGGACTTCTGTCCTGGTCTCTCCATAACCAGCGAACTTGCCTGGCCAGGGCGCAGTTCGCAATTCGGGCCAGGTGTGGGCGTTGAATAGGGTCTAATCTGAGAAAGAATGAAACCAGTATACTGATTCTGCTGTCGTTGGTGCGGAAAGCAAAGTCGTGATATCCGAGCGGTGATGACGGCATGGGCCGTGTCAAGTAGTATCTGCCTTATACTGTGCCGTGATAACGACCGCATCGTCAGTCGACCCTCAAATTCCACCGCTTCGGTATATTTATGACATATGGCGGGAGCTGTGGGGTATGCTTGGGAGCACCAAGATGGTACGGTCTGGTCTGTAGCTGGAGGTCGAGGACGCTGGTGTAGGTTTGGTGCGTCCGTCTCGAGTATCGGGTGGACCGCTTCTATCTGAGCTTGGCCAGTAGCTGCAGATTCCATACGTCTCTTCGACTTATCTGGGTGGTTGAAGGGGATCCAAGAGACTCTCGACGGGCGGAAGTTGTCATGGGTGGTGGTGCGTTTCGAGGGGGAAAGGAATCTGGGCTGTCATAGTAGTACCAAAACAGCTGCGCTCTATATAATACCATACTGGATATTGGATATGAGGCAGCTTTCCATAAATCTGTCTAGGCATGGTCACAGAGATGGCAGAAGAGAGTGTTTTGATTTCGGAGAAGCTGACCCAGAGCGAACCTGAGGCAGAACTAAGCGCCCACCTGCAACCTGCACAGGACAATTCGACCTCCACCAAACAACAATCTATGATACTGGCTCTGCAGGTGCTGGTGTACATACTCCATGTGCTCCTAGTACCCTGCCTGGTGTTTTTTGCAAAGTTGCAGCCGTGAAAAATATATATCTATCAAAGTAGCCAAAACCTCATTCGTCGGTGTCTTCACTCCCTATTTCGGATGAGGTTTTCCACCCAATCCACGACGGCTACCTTTGCTTCTCAATCCGCGAAACTGTATCTAATCGCAACGAAGCGAGACTAACCATGCGAGATACTTCTCGGAGCCGCAGGTGCTCAGCATGGCCCCTTATTCTCGCTAGCTCCCATGAAAAGTCGTTCGTTATGTGAGAAGGGAAACGCCTTCCTGTGACCCCAGATGTAGATACAGTCATAGGTAAAGAGAGGATGAAGAGAAGATGCGCCACTGATGGTGATACTAAGAGTAAACGATATCAAGGAGATATTTCCACTACGATCGAACCGATCATCGCCACCATCAGAACATCCCAGAGACTCGTCAAACCATGCTCCATCGGTATCAGTGTAGACGTCGAAAAAGTGCAGTTGCTCTACAAAAAAGAGAATCAGAGAGTAAACAGTCAGATTCTTGCCTAAGGAATGTACCTTCAACGGACAGTGGAGAGTAGCAACTTAAAATTAGATGGCGCAAACCGCGGTCGGTAAGTGATAGGCAATGATGAGCATCGCCGGTATTGGATTTAGGTAATCATCACTTCCAAGGTTCCGTCAGATCCTAAGAACTAACCAAGTGCTGAACCATTGGCATTGGAGCAGCCAGAGTTGTAGGTTCATAAATCAGAAACAAGCGGCGATTTCGAGTTTGACACCAAGAGACAAACAAACCTATGGTCTTGTATCATCATCTTCCTGTCGTGCTCGTGTTTACAAAACCTCGTCGTCTCTGCGCATCTTCTAGTCGATACGAGAGGGATACCCACGGCTCTCACCGATCACACTTGGGAGATCTCGATGCCTATTATCAGTAATCCTCGTTGTCTCTACTCACATATTCTAATCGATTCCAATCACTACTTCGCCTTCTCCAACATACTCAACGCATCTTCAACCCCGTCACCCCCGCCACCAGCTTCCTTTCTTTCCGCCCTCTCCTTCTTCTTCGCAAGCTTCGCTTGTCTCCTCTTACTCCTCTTCATCTGATCGCTCGACCTATAATTATCATCATCATCATCAAACGTATCTCCTCCCGCCAGGGCTCGTCTCGCCTCCTCAGCCTGCCTCTTAAACTCCCTATCCAACTCCCTCTGTCGAAACTCATCCGCCTTCCTCTCCTGCTCAGCTTGATCGATTTTCTCCAACCATCTCTCATCTTCGGGTGCCGGAGGTTCGCCATTACCGGAGATGAAGAGAGCTTTTCCATTGCGGTCGGTAGGATAAGCAACACGGTACTCATCATCTCTGTTCTTACGGCTCATCAGAGATTGTCTCAGCGTAAACTTCTCCCGATCCGAAACCTTTCTCAACCAGGCTGTCTTTTTCCCTTCTCCGAAAGTCTTCGTGATCGAACCGCCCTCCAACTCCTTCAACTCCGTCCTGAAAAATTCAAGTCTATTCATCGTCTCCGTTTTCTTTTCCTCATCAACATCGGTAGCAATCATAGCCTGCAATAGGCTCTGCAGCTTCTTAATACGGGTTCGATTACTTTCAAGTTGTCTCGTCCACCTCTTTATGGTCTTGCGTATCCAAATCTTTTTTGCCGTCATTTCTTCAAACGTGCCAGAGCTCTCAGGCACAATAAGAACGGGGATCAACATGGCCGCGTCAACCGTCAACGGCGCCCACCTTTTCACAGCTTCGAGCATAGTGACAGCGGGGACATGGATATCCATTTCTTGAACTTCCTGCGGGACCTCTCCTTGCTCAAGGATAACCTTCTGTAGACGTTCTTGCGATTCCTGCTCTTGCTGCATCTTGAGTTTCGCCTCGAGTCGTTCCATTCTCTTAACTTCTTCTTGGGCTTTGACTTCGGCGCCCAACCCCCACGCCGCATCGTCCCATGGCTTGTCTTCGGCCGTAGCTGCAATGCTTTCCCCTTTTTCACCAAACACACCAAACTCTTCTTCCCCAAGCTCTTCAGCGTAAGCCTTTCGTTCGAGCTTGTTAATCGTGTCGCGAAGAAGCGAGAGGGTGTCGAATTGTGGCACTAGTAGTCCTTGGTAGAGACGTCGACCCAGCATGTCAGTTTTCATCCAGTACAAACCACCAGCATATTTCCCGCGGCGCTCCGAGTCATGGAGAGGCCAGGCCTTGTCAACCCACCCTGGGAAGTTTGGCATAAGATGCTGTTCGCAGACGCGAAAGGCTGTCAGGATGTCAGAGGGAGATGGGTCGTCCTGAATCAAGTCAAAAGAGTCGTTTTCTTCGATCGCGACATTTACAGCAGTGTCTTCGAATTTGACCTCCGTTTGCAATGGGCGATCAAGATTTTCGCTGGCGATAACGTCACTTCCCTCCACAATGTATGCAGGGTCTGTCTTCTCGGAGTTCGCTTTCAACTCGATGACAGCTTCTTTTACCTCTGAACTGTCATGCCATTCTTCCACAATCCCCGACTCCGTCGTGGGTGGTTCAGTAACTATTTCGATTTCGGGGAGTGGCTCGACGGGTTTGGCTCCTTGCGAGGGGCCCGTCTCGGACAGCGGACGAGCTTCATTGCCAAGCTCACTCGCACTGCTGGATGATCCTGGAGCCAGCTCTTCTCGAGAGTCTCCCCATGGCGCGTGTTGGTCAAAATCAGCGATAGCTGCCTGCACGTTCTCAGTTTTGGCGGACGCTTCGGGGCTTTGGGGATCAGGTAAGACTTGAATCTCCTCGGTCCCAAAGTTGGCTTCGAGTTTGTCCTCCAGGACAGCACTCCCCTCATTAAGCTCAATATTCACCGGAAAATCATCAAACCCGGCACCATTCATCTGAGGTAATCGACCCCCCTCTTTCAAAGCCGCCTCAGCTCTCGCACTTCCCTTCCCAAAAAACACAACGTCTTCAACATCAACTTTCTTCCGCGCGGCATCAGGTTCTCCCGTCGGAGAGTCACCTGGTGCAGTGTGTGCAACCAAGGATCGTACATATTCGTTCCAAGCAATGTTGTCCAACTTCCATCCTCTGTCAAGGAGGGATAAAACGGTAGATTTAATCCGAGCTCGCTTCCCTTGCGATGACAGGGACTTCATGTAGAGAACGAGCGGTCCTGACAGAAGATGCCGACGGCTTGGGTAAAGACGAAGTGGGTTTGGAGGCGCCTCGAGATCGAGTCCTCCAGACTTGCGAGTCGTGACATCGGCCGCGAATGTCTCAGCTTGATGAAGATACTGATTCCAGCATTCCTCCAGCTTAAAGTCATCTCCAGCATGGAGGAACGAATTCATAAGCGCACGAAGAATCGTCATTGGCTGCACACACTCCTGTCCCCTAGCATCCTGACTCTCCATGTAGCGATCGAACCATTTTGCAACGGTATCAGCTTGATTCGCGCTTCCATAGTTCATGATCAGGGTTGCAGCAACGGCTTCTTTGGCTCCACCAAGGACTCCGCTCGTGCCCTTCCCGGGGTCGGTTTCTGCTAAGTCAGCAACCTCTTCGAATTTCTTGCTAAACTTTGCATCGACGATTTGCTTGTCGGCCTCGCTCGATGCGGCATCATGAGCCTCGTAGAGTGCCTTCGCACGAGTGTGAACAGCAATGATGGCACCGTCTGGTTTTATACCCGCTTCGCACATTCTGTCGTACACAGTCAATGCTTTCAATGGCTGTCGTTGAGTGATAAAACCGAGCATGACCTCTCGATACTGAGAAGGTATGACGTCTCTTCTGTTTTGCTTCTGCAGACCTTGGAGCAGCCTCCAAGCTTCGCCAGCTTTGTGCTGCTTGCACAGTGCTTCGAGGAGAGCAGCATGTGCCTTTGAGTCAAGCGCGACAGCCTGTTCCACCATAGACTTGAATATTCGCATTACATTGGTCCAATCGCGCTGTCGTCCATAGGCTTCTAAAATTGCATTCCATATGAGCGTGATTGGTCCTGTGATGTGACCGTGCTTTCGCGCGTCCAGCACAGCTTTGGCTGCTTGCTCCGCAGCAGATAGGTCACCAACTTCAAGGTTCGCAACGACCAAGTAGTAGAACATCTTAGCATCTGTGGCCACGCCACTGGACTGGGCCATCCCGAGCAATTGCTCAATCTTGTCGATTAGTCCACGGCGTGAGTAAAGTTGAAGAATAGGAAGGTAGCTGTATGCGTCAAGATTAACGCCGCTCACCAACATCTCTTCAAAATAGCTCACTCCTTGGGCAATGTCATCGGCGCGAGCAAGGATTCGCAGCAGTGTGTTCCAGCATCGAGTCGTAGGTTGCCATTCGAATTCATCTCGCAAGCGTTCAAAAAAATCTCGGGCGTTCTTGGGCTCGGCTTTGGTCGCGAACAGTTCGAGAACTGGCAGGGCGATTCCTTCGCGCAGCTTACCTTTACTCAGTTTGTCAAACAGTCCAACAACTTCATTGACGTCCCCCAGCTTTGCATGCATCTGCATCGCAACGCTCTGCAAAGCCAAAGCTTTGCGTCCAGTCAGCGACTCGTTCTCTACGGTGATCTCTGATAGTTTCTTGGAGAATTGACGGTGGCTGAAACCCCAACTTCTAAATCTTGCCGCAAGAGGGGCGCTTTTGGCCATAACAACAGCGGTATCGAACAGCAGCTCAGCGTTGGCATGGTAATGATCCGCGGCTTTGTTTAAGTCTAGCAAGTCCGCGAGCAGCTGACTAAGGTCAAGATAATTGCGGGCTTGAAGGTCGAGGGACTGGAGGACAGTGAGAAGTTGTTTCATAACGATATCGTGGAGGCCTGGAAGTTCAGGACCAAGTTGCGCGATGAGATTACGAATCAGCGTGCAATCTTTAGGCCCAGGGTTGGACTGGAGACATTGGACCACAGCTTTGACGACGAGTTTCTCCACAAAGTCCTGTACGTACCGACCCTGGGACTTGGGGCCGAGTTTTTCTTTGCTAAAAAGTGTGCAAGTGAGTTGAAGGAGGTTTGGCAACCGTTCGGCAAAATCCCATAAGTCAGCGCGATCATCCCTCAGCCAATCTTTGTCGGCATCTGCGGCAGTAGCCATTTTTGAGCTATAGACTGCGATGGCATATTTCCATTCTTTCGCCTGCAGCAGCTGTGCTAGTAATAAATTTGTGCCAATGTATCCCTCTGCCTTCGATCTCATCGCATTCTCATGTACCTCGACTGCCTCCCGCGCATTGCCCATGCGAAGCTGCTGCACCAGGGCACCCCAGTACCGGGTCGCATGTCGGTCGACTCGATCTTCACTTTTAAGGAATGGGTTCTGATCTAGAAGCCAGGATGATCGTATGTAGTCGTCAGCGCGGGTTGAAAAGGAGAGGTGGTTAATCAGGCTAACAAATATCCTTTGGGTCCGTTGTTCAGGCGTCAATTGGAGGTACAATTGCCAAGAAGTCTCGTATTCGTCTGACCTACTGTGGGCTGGGAGCGGTCCTCGCAGCAATCTTTTGAGTGTTTCCAAAGGTTTCGCCGTTGCGTATTTTGGATCTGGTCTCTCGCCTGCCAGAGTTGCGATAACTTGTGCTGAGGAGTTTTGGTTCTCCAAGTCATTCCTTCCGTTCGTTGAAAAAGACCTCGAGCCGTCTGACCATGCCAGTCCTCTTCCTCTGCGCGTGCCGGATATCCGCCTCATCAATGCCAACGTCTTTGGTGGATACAGGAAGTCCAACATTGGAGTGTGCTCATCTTGCGAAGACGGCCGATTCAGGGTAAATCGGGACTCGGAGATTGGTCTAGAGTGTACGGTATTTCCAGCTAAGAAGACTCTCGTTCCATGATGGCAGATGGACGTGTGGAGTCGATCGCGAGAGTGTCGAGCTATTGGGCGAGTGGAAGAATTGAGGCATGTCGATGCCGCTCGGTCCAGCATCGGCTGGATCAGGAAGCAGCGAATGTTGTAATGAGGGTCGTATTGCGTTTCGGAGGAGGCGAGAGGATGCCGAGTGTGGTCCGCGGAGGATGAAGTCTGTAATTGGACTCATTCAGGATCTGATACACAAGGTAAAGAGTCTGAGCATACCAGTAGAGTCGGAGACGTCGATGGAATGAAGCAGAGTCTCGGAATTGTCGAAATGGCCGGCAATGGGTGTAGGTAGATGTCAAGACTCACTCCATTAGGGAAACATTCAGACAGCCCAGGGTCCAGCGCGGCGAACAAGAGACCGGGACTGGTACCTTACTGGTCTCGAGCTGCCATTGAAGGTGAAGATACCATACCATAGTGGTATGGAAACTACGCAGCTCGTTCCACACACTTCACTCCAAGCAATGGGCGGACACCCCGCTGCCACACAAACACCAACGTCGCCAATCCACCACGCATCCACCATGGACATAACTAAGTTTGTCGTCACACGCAGGGACGATGCCCTCCTCATAGGCGACTACAATTCATATCATCATTCACTAACGCGTCAGCTTGCGTCTCTTCGGAAGAAGCTTGGGAGAGCCACACCAAAGAATGGCAAATACTCGGACAAGAAGCCTATCACGGCTGAGGATGTTGGAAAAAGCCATGAGTAGGGTCCATTCCCATAGAAATTCATGGACACATCTGAAACTTGTCTAGCTCCGTCAAATATCTCCTCCTCTCTTCCGAACGAGCATACGCCCACGCAATGTCCTTGAAAGCATCTGGCAGCGAAGATAACGCAGGTTTCCCTGGTTCAACCCGTAGACAAATTGTCTCACGCCTTAACAAAGCCGCCAAGTATGCCCGAGAACTCGTTGACCTTCTCGTCGATCAATCTACTACAAAAGCCACAGCTATCGACCTGCTGGAAGCCAAGGCCTACTCACACGCACTATCTGGCGCGGAGGAATTTGAGCATCACTCTTCGTCACAAAGATCTGCAGATGTTGAAGCACAGCAGGCAAAATGGCACTCATGCTTGGACAACTTTTCAAGTGCTCGTGTAATATATGCTGCGCTCCTGAAATCGACAAAGGAAGACATGTTCAAAGATCTATTGATGAGCACAATCGACCCAAGCATACGGATAGCCGCATATCAAGCACATATCCCTCGAACGGTACCGGCCGTCACAATCACGCGAAAATATTTCCCGGAAGATGAGGAGGATTTGAAAGAAGCCATCGAGGCCGTTGATCCTGCGGCATTCGACGATACGAAATCAAAGGCCGGTGAGGCGGCTGCGAACATACCAAAAGACATCACATGGCGGTCACGAAAAGCGAATATTGTTGATGCGTCAATTGGACAGGCGCTTGCTGCTGTGAGCACGGCTGAAGCGAAGTTAACGTCAGTCCTCTCGGCAGCAAATCCAGAGACACCTGCACGGGAAAGGGCAGCTGCGTATGACGATGTTCTTATAGCAGCTCAAGATGCAGCAGATGCAGCTCGGCATGCAATCGAAGAGCACGAGAAGGAGAAAATTCCGGAAGCCGATTCACGAATGCAGGATCTGAGAGTCACCAACTTGGCCGTGAACTACGATTTGATCGGTTGGCGCGTCGGACGAAATCGTGTACTTATTCATGATAATGATGGTGCGCGTCTTGGGGGAGCATCTGTAAAAAAGCCTAAGCGAGAGCGCAAGGATGGGAAAGAGTGGGTGGACAAGCCAGAGGGGAACGGGCGCAAGCTTGCTCGATTACGAGAACGAGTGGTGCTCTACGATGCAATACTCCAGAGTATAGATGCCGTGAAAGATGTACCTGGTGCTATGCGCGATGAAGCATTTGTGGAGGAACTTAATGCCAAGAGGGCTTACTTTCAAGCTCTGAAGCAAGTTTTCCGTTTGTCTCTACCAGAACCATACTAACCTCGAATTTAGATGCCTAAATATAGCAATCTCTCATGCCCTGGAATCCTCTCACAAGAACGCCCTCGCTCTTCTACTACGCGCAACAGCCTTCTCAAATCAAGCTTCCAAAGCCCTGGCATCATCTCCAAGCAACCCCTCCATCGCACCACCGAAACTTGACATTGAACCCTCATCCCTCAAAACCCTCCAAGAGCAACTAAAATCGCTCACACTCCACCATCGCGCTCTCGTCGAGTTGCAAAACCATACTGAAAACTCGGTGATAGCAGCAAAGAAACACATGATTAATGCAGCGCCTGCTGTGGAGCGATTGGGCGAGTATCCCGCGAGTGGATTCGTGGATTTGGAAAAGATTGTGGAGTGGCCGCCGAGGCTTAGAGTGGTGCCTGTCAAACCGCTGTTTCTTGATACGGCGTGGAATTATATTGAGTATCCAGGACGGGGCACTGCCAGTGCTCCAGCTGCGAAGGGGCCAGCGGCGGTTGGTAAGGCTGAGGAGCCGGCGCCAAAGAAGAAGGGGTGGGGTTTGTGGTAATGTTGCCAAGGGCATGCATATGGGGAATATGCGGCATTCTGGTTGTCAACAATCAGTCATACTCCAGAAGTATGGACAGAGACACCGACACACACAGGTTCTGTATGTTCCGGCATAATCAAGCCAACCCACATGATCGAGTGGCCAAAAAAATAAATGCTCGCTGAAGATTGGCTTAGGCTCATCGCTCCCTAAGGTTTCCATCTTTTATGCTAGTCGCCGTGTCACTGTGAGAATGTGGCTGGAAGCATAAGCCGAAATGGTAATCCAGTGATTGAACCTCGACATCTACGCGCTCACGCTGCCGGAAGCGTGGAGTTGATGAGAGAAAAATCGACGACCTCTATAATAATGGCGAACACCGAATCGCAATCGAATCCTGGCCGAGCCAACTATGTAATTACCCTTACCAAGATCAAGATCAACTTCACGTCGTGCTTCGCTCTTTCCGGTTCCCCTTCTGTCCACCAGCATATTTGGTTCCATGCTGTCTCTTGTATTTGTCATCTAGCTTTCGTGCAGAACCAGTCCACACAGAAATTGGTATTGATAAATACCTGAAGGTCTATTTTATGTAATCCACCACGAATTCGTTGGGTTGCTATTTGTCTAAACGTTTGCATGCTTCAATGGAAAGTTGTCTCTGACCCTGACTTCTACCAGTATCCTCTAACTCGGAATTGTCCATCATGGATGATGTGGAGGTCCCCAAAGGCTTTCTTGTCCCCGAAAGTTGACCTGTAATAATCATAGGTTCTGGTATATCCGACGCTGCGGCTGCTTATAAATTTCGATCGTGAAATGCCTATTACAAGATACTGATGCTTGAAACGCGTACTGCTGCTTCAGGCGCGTCAGGCAGAAACGGCGGTCCTTGCCGGCCAGGCTGGTGGTTGGATTTCAAGGAATATGTGAAAGCATCTGGGGAAGAGGAAGCTGTCAAACTTGAGAATCTAGAAGAGCAAAACGTGCAAGATATTGTGAGTCTGGTACATGAACATGGCGTTGATTGTGACTTCAAAGATGTGGAGACTGCCGATGCCTTAGGTACGGAGAAAACTTGGGAGAATGCGTTGGACATTCTAGAGACGAGCCATGATGTTGGTAAAGGCACGAGATTGGTAAAGAGGCGGGCCTTGCAGGGGAAGGAAGCTGATGGATTGAAAGGACTCCTGGCTGCAGTTGTTTGTGCTGCCCATACGCAGAATCCTCTCCGACCTATTAGTTGGATATTGGAGTTATGTCTTAAGAGGGCATGATATCCCAGACCAATACACCAGCTATTTCCTTCACGCCATTACTGGGATCAAAAGAACCGATCACGGTGTTCTGAAAGCAAAGAATGTGGCTCTCGCAAGGAATGGATACACGAATGGTCTCCTCCCTGCTCTCTCTGACACAAAATTCTCCATGCCAACTCGAAGTCAACTTACAACGGTGCGGCCTGCCAAGGGAGATCTCTTACACCATCCGACTGTTGACAAGAGTATTGGATTTGATACTGCGAAGCCCCGGGATTACAGCCATATTCGCCAGGCTGAACGCCAAGGGGCTGGCGATGTGATTTAGGGTGGTGGAAGCAAAGTTTCTCATCGCACAATTGGACGGGTATCACAGCTTACACACCAGACATTATCCCTCTTGTGGGGATGAGAAAGGCTTCTGGGCTTTGGTATGTATCATGACTGGAGAGGGGAATCCGAAGTGGTTTCCGAAATTATTTAGGATCGCGAGAGCTTGGGGTGAACAGGGGGTTCGGCTTGAGTGACCTTGCTATCTAGATGATACGTGGAATTTGAAAGCAGATACGCTGCTACTTGACTGATGTAGGGGACAGTGAAAAATGAAGTCAATGCAATCTGTGAGAACTCGCCAGAAGTCTGGCGCTGTCAATTTAGACCCGAGGGACGGACAAGTCATTGGAAACAATTATGAGGTAGACAATTGATGAAGTCACTGTGGAGGATAGATTGTAGGTCTAAAGTACTCGGGTGTTGTCTTTTTGAGCCGTGTTTGCTTTGGTGGAAATCGCTGAGAAGGGATCGGGTCAGGAAGTTTATCATTTTGGACAGGGTGAGGAAGGCCACCAAGAATGACTTGAGTATGAGGATGCTGGTCCATATATGGAAACATCAATTGTTGCTTCGCTCCATGTTAATATGACTACCTACTTTGCGAGATGATGTGATTTCTGAGCGCCCTGCGTGGCCGAAATCTCTGAGCCTCCAAATAGTTCCGAAATATTTCCATACTACACCTCAGGAAAATGGAGTGCAACAACACCGATGCCGAGAACAATAACGAAACAAGACCTTATGCGCCGCTAATCTAATTCGAAGATAAATAACTGGAATTGAGGAGACATTACTTGCAAAGCCGTCTCATGACGCCCATCGTGTCCCACCATACTCGTCTTGTACAGAAAGATTTGAAGGGTTGGATGATCAACAGATGAGACATTCGGAAATAAACCTTCCAGTCTCCCAAAGCTATAGAGTGAGAATGAGCCTCTACCTGGCCACTTTCCCCCCTCTGAATCCTGTTCATTACACATGTCCGAACCAGTTAACAAATTATATATACCCATGGTTTGTACATGCACGAATACATTTTTTTTACAAGAATGGCCAAAATCTTTGCAGGTTACAGGCGATTGGATTGGGCTTTAAAAGGACGTGTCAATCGACAGCATCCCAACTTGGTGAGGAGCTTCGAGTATGGTGAGTCCTGGTCAACTGGATAGCAAACTTCGATATGCCCGACAACTCTTTGAAACCAAAGCAAATCGAGAAATTGTATTCTGAGTTGTATCCTAGTTGGACAGACCTTTTGCTTGACAAAGCGTGTCAGCCTATACCTAGTCTCGCATCGTTAGCCATCATTGGACGTTACTTTTTGATCGTATTGATTTAGCCATGTCCTCATATCGTCATTGAAATATCGCCAGAGCATCAAGAGTTCAAGTTGAACGTTTCTTTATCCGCAAAGTAGATTCGACAGTCTACTCTTTTTTCCTCGCAAACATGAAAAGTGCCTCATCTTTGGCAGCGAAGCTCGGCAATGGGATTTGCATGACCTTCTCAAATGCCGGCCTCTCTCTTTCAAACCAGGTGTCAACAATCTCGTCCTTGAATGCCGTGAATCCGTTTCCATTCTGCGTTCCAGCAACAACAATTGTGTCGCCTTCAAACGCTCTGATGATCTTACCTGTGAAATCACCTCCAACCTGCGGGTATACTAATAGCAGGATCGAATCGCAACATCCCCTTTCTCCAGGTGATGTAGGGAGGTTTGTGGGTGGATTTTGCAGGAATTTGACACCGTCCTTTATGATCGTATCGCTTATCCATGTTGTCCGCCACAAAGAGTGTTGGTTGTCCACCGCATAAACTGTCAGCCCCAATTTCCTCAACAGAAAAGCCCAATAGCCGTTTCCGCTTCCAATTTCCACAACAGGCCTCCTCGTTGCTGTGCCGGGAGGGGTGGCAAGTTGTTGTATGATACTCAACGCATCGCCTGATGGACACAGACAGCCAAAGTGATTGTACAGGACAGGGAGGATGTGATGGCTGATCCTGACTCTCTCCGTGCCTTGATTTGGACCGCCCCACTCTAGACATTGACAGCTCCAGGCCCAAATATCAAAGTAGGGATTTGTGATCATGGGTGCTTTACCTTTGGCCGGGAGGGAGATTCGAGTAGAGGAAGTAGGAGAAGGGAGGACGAGTTTTGATTGGAGGTTGTCTGCTATTGAAGCTCGGAGGGAATCCTTCTTCGCATTCGAGCCGAGGGCTGTGAGAGCCTTGATTGTGGACGTGGTGGGAAGGAAGACGGAGATGTAGGCTTCTATGTCTGCCGGTGAGGGATTGGGAGGATCTGGCTATTATGCAATTAGTCTCCAACAATCTTGCCGGTGCACTTCCCTCCACTACAATGGGAGCGGAGAGATTATCAGAAGCACTGTCACCTACCTGGCGCCCATTCTCGTCGAAATAGAAAGCATGGAACCCTCTGGCACTTCCATGATCGATAGCGACCTGAGCCTGTGGTAGCGTTACCGCCGCCGGATCCGCCCTGTATACATAATCACTCGTCGGATCAATGTCGAAAGCCTTCTCTATCGCGGCGCGAAAGCCATTGTGTTGTGGTAGGGAATGTGGGCCCCAATTGTGAAGGAAGGCATCGGCGTTAAATCTAGGAGCTTCAAGCTCGTCCGGGGTGATGGGTTTCGAGGCCGGCTTTGAGGGCCTTTTGTGTACTCTTTTTGGTGGCATGGTGTCGAAATTGGAGGGGGAGTGGATTTAGTACTCGTAGCGGAAAGGTTCACGCCCTTCCTGGGTGTTTACAGCATGGCGTCACCAACAGCATATGGATCCTCCAAAGAATCAATCGTGATCGCGGCGGGCGAGGTATAGGATATGATGGAAGTTGGCTACTCCATTAACTTCGTTGATTCAATCCATACGTCCGCGCTGCCTCTGGAGCTTGGAAACACAACCTGCATGCGGGATTGTGTGTTGCGTGTTTTGATGGTCGGAAAAATTCCTGTTATCTTTGAAAAAGAGAGAATCACTGGAACTTCAGCGACACCGATCATATTTGGACATTATCAAAGTGGAGGTAGTAGGCAGAAACACAAGGCTTGCTGGGATGCTCAATTACATACAATTCCACCCAGGATAGCTAGATCTCTATATTGAGTATCATAGGACCTAGTCATCCCGCAAAATTACAGATACTTTGGTAATGATAGTTGGGTGGTGTGCTCATCGGCATTGTAAAAACTCCCAAGACCTTAAACGCCAGAAAAGCCCCGCTGCTTCTGTCCAAAACACCTGTAAGCAGGTGACAAAATGGTGTACCCCTTTGAGTGCTCATAGACTCCGGTCCAGAGAAAATCCAAAGCAAAAAAAAGGAACGCCAGGAGAATGATGCGTGCCTCTGGCTGTCCTGTCCAATCCGTTACATGCAAAGTCATCGTGAAAATTGGTATCGGTATCCGTTCATGTTCACAATATACAACTCCTCATTCTTTTCGCTCTCAGTACCCCACTCCCCTCTGCCAAGGACTGGCATTGTTCTGATTTCTAAACTGCTGAGCCCCATTCCCTGAGGCCAGGCTGTTTACGCTCTGTTGACTCCGGCTCCCAGGTCGGTATGGTTCAGGGTGCCCGTTGGCAGGACTTTGCGATCTATAGCCACCAGGGCTGGCAGCTAACATAGGTTGCGCTGGGTTGACAGGCGTTCGAGGAGGCTGTCCGAAAAACCCTGATCCGGCGTCGTTCACTGTTGCGCCCGACTTGGTCGTGGGCCTTGCATCAATTTGCGAGACATTGGTGGAGGATCCAGAGAAGTCATCGTCATCGTCGAGCTCCATTCGCTTACGCTCAGCAGCGTACGCACTGATTTTCCCGTCTCCACGAGCTGTGGCACCTAGAGCATCTAACTCAGTGGTACCAAGGTTGGTTTGCGACTTGATAAAAGAGCCGCGATCGTCGCGCATTGGCTGGTAACGAGTATCAGGGTTCTTTGAGATAAGCGCCCAGATGGAGGACCATAGAACCATAAGAAGAATTACTAGGGCAAAGACGGCATTAACCACAAAGAAGATAACTCCCATAACTCCGATAGCGAGTGTCTATCAAATGTATCAGTATTGACTTGGTGCAGTATTGGATTAACACTTACGGGAACGGAGAAGATCTCGGTGAAAAAGAGGTACAGTAGGACATTAAAGAAGTTGACGGCAGCAATGGCGATGTTAAAAGCGTTGGTCTTCTTGTCCATGTAGGGTCTCATGATGGAGACTGTAATCAGGAAGGCCGCGTCGATGATAAGGATGCCAATGGTCTGGACGGTGCCGCTACCCTGACCAAGTCCAACGAACATTCCCTTAATCATAGTGTAGGCCAATACTGGGACAATGAAGAAGTACATGGTGGCCTTGAATTGGACGTAGAGAAATCCCCACTTGTTTAGTGCTTTCGGATCGGAGTAGAGGATGTATGCAGGGTTCTTGTGCATCTTGAAAGACTTGCGACCGATCCGCCACACTTTGAGTGCAGCCCAGGCGAGAATTACGATCATGGTGACAATGGTGGAGATACCGAGCACAACCTCAGCAGCCGAGTCGCGCTGCGTCAATTCCCAGAAGCAGAGCACCACCATCTGAGGAAAACCAATGAGGACAACGCGGAAGAGGATTCCTTTCAAGACGAGTCTCCATCCGTTGCGAAAATCGGTGAACTTGTCCGTCTTCATCTTGCCAGATTTGACCAGTCCTTCACATATGTATTTGAACGCCACGACTCCAATGACGACCAAGACCACGAATAGAACAAAGAAGGTGTATCCAGTGAAGAAGATGTTGGTCGACTCAATCTTGGACACAAATCCAACACGTTGGATGCCTTTTACCGTAACGGTCTTCAAGTTCTCGGCGGCAGTCGTTTGACTGTTTGTACGTTTGGCAATGTAGTTCATGGCGTGCACGGCACGGCGAGCGAGGAGGGAGCGCTTCTGCACGTTGATGGAAGTGGTAGCGAGCGAGGAGAGGTATTTGGAGGGAGTTCCGCCAGTCGCGCGCTGGTACCAAGTAGCCATTCTCTGTAGAAAGCTGACCCGGATGATGCCCATGCTCCACTGGAAATTCTGAGTCCAACCTCGAACGATTGGAGGTGTGGTGACGGCTGTCATTCCGAGGAAAGCCTGTGCCTGGAAGTAGCTGAAGAGGGACATGGCGTTGGACGCGACGTGAGCGGACGTGTTGGAGTGTCCTAGACCAGAAACGACGGCCGATATGACGAGGCCGAGACCAGCAATGATGGCAACGGTCCACGCGACACCTTTCTGGTTGACGGTCTTGCCATTGGAAAGCTCAGCTTCGACACAGGCCAAGGGTGTGCCATCAGTTCCATTGATCCAGACCTGCACCTTGCCATCGAGATCGGGAATGTAGTAGACAGCGTTCGGGATTTGGTTGACGGTGGACTGTGGGAGAATGGCATTGGATTGCAAAACTATTGGTGCCTGGTTCATGGGGCACAGTCCCTTGAGAGTCTCATCCGAGCACGGATCAATGGTTTTGTGATAGATTGAGTACCCGTAGCCGAGAACCTGGAACTCGACCAGGACTTTGCTTGCGATCTGGGAGATCCCGTTGATGTCGAAGGTCAATGTGCCATTGTCCGGGGTGAAGACGACGTTGAAGAGGGTGGCGGAGAAACTAGAGTTTGACATGCAAGTACTCAAGCTGTTGGACTCGAACATGCGAATGGCCGAAACGAGCGGAAGGCAGAGGGCGAGGAGGAGCGATAGAGAAGGCATGATGAGCGAGCGTCCCGATTTCATGTTTGTAGCAATTCAGGAGGCGGATCGTTGTCCCAGCGGACGACTCGGCAGCAGCTTTGCGACCAAACCAGCAGTCGTGGTGAGGATTATGGAATATCGGGTGAGTGTTGTTTATGGATTGGCGGTGTTGAGAGCGAGCGTGGTGCGTGGTGCGTGGTATTGTTGGCGGTGGTGATTGTAGGATTCAATGATGAGGCTGGCGCTGGCGAGGGCGAGGGCGAGAATGGATCTCACCTGGAACCTGGAGTCTTGGTCTTGGGTCTTGGACCAGGGGGAGGCTGTGCAAGTGGGCGGTAGCGTGAGCAGTCGGATGGGAATGGGATGGTCGTGTTATTATTACGCGGCCTGTGATGATGATGATGATGATATGGGTAATGATATGAAGACGACAACAGAGAGTAGAATGGAGATTGTCTTTGTTGTTTCTAGATCTACAGCCGCCCGTCCTCCCGTACTACAGCTTTGAAGCAGTGTCGAGGTCGTCCATTACCTCCGAAGGTGGCTTTATCCGTCTCACAGCCAACTTAAAGGTTCCATTCACGTTTGAGCTGTCAAGTTAGCGCTTCAGGTTGCCAGCCCGACCATCAACCTCGAGGTCGCCGGCAAGACCATCGGCGTCAATCATCTCCCCACAATCAATCCAGCTACTGGTACTAAGTACTTGTAATTGATACGGAGGTGCTACGGAGGTGCTACGGAGTAGTGGTGCCTGAGGTGCCTGAGGTGCCTGAGATGCCTGAGGTGCCAGAGGTGCCTGAGGTGCCCAACTACCGTTACCTTCATCGAGGCCATCTGCACCTGTATGACTTTCGAATCCTCAGGCCTCACCTGCAGGCTGCCAGTGGAACTTGGATCGAGTAACTTGCCTCCTCGTCACCTGATGCGGACCAAAGCGGAACTACGCCAAGCCTCACCCCAACCACCACGACGACCACCAGGACCATCACCACCTCTGGCGCAAACATCGTCATCGCTCTTCCCAAAAGCCACTTTTCCTGCTTTGGTATGGCTAGCAACCAAAGCATGACAGGTCGGCATCAATGCCTACTATGTATTCCTATCAGAAAGTCTCTCGAGCATCAATCCCATGGACAACGTCGTGTCTCTCACACATTGTTCTTTCTCCTAATACCCTCAAGTTCTCCTCAAAGCTTGTTGGCCCAACCAGAAGATGAAGCCTCTCCAAGATGCTGAAGCTTCGTCTGAAGATCCGAAGCCACCGACCACCCACGCCAATCCTCAGCTTCCCATCCGAGACCGAATCTCACGCTTCACGTGGCCTTGGTTTGCCTGCACAATGAGTACAGGCGCGATAGCGGTCCTGATAGCACAGCAACCTTTCACTTTTCATGGTCTAAGAACAATTGGAAAGATTTTTTTCATCTTGGATCTCTTTCTGTTCATTGCCTTTACGATATGCATCTCCACTCGATTCATCAGAGATCCGTCAGCACTCGGCCATTCTCTTCATCATCCACAGGAAAGCTTCTTCTTTGGGACGTGGTGGGTGTCTATTGCCTTGATACTGAATTGTACTCAAGCCTATGCTGTGCCGGCCTGTGGACCTTGGCTTGTCACCGCTCTGGAGGTGACGTTCTGGCTGTACGCCGGCTGTGCGTTGCTGGTCGCTATCTTCCAATATCATCTTATCTTCACCAAGGAGACTTTTTCGGCTGGTCAGGCGCTGCCAGCCTGGATTTTGCCCAGTATGTCAAACTACACTGCTTCACGCTTGTCGATACTAATGCTTCGGCAAGTCTATCCATTTCTGGTGCTGGGCCCACTTGCAGGAGTCCTAGTGCCAACCCAGCCTGAAGGAGCTGCACTTCCTATTCTTATCGGTGGCCTCCTGTTCCAAGGACTGGGATGGCTCTTTGCATACATGATTTACACACTCTATCTTGCCAGATTGATCACCAGCGGTCTCCCAGACGAATCGACCCGACCTGGTATGTATGTCTCCGTTGGTCCCGCCGGTAAGTCTCCCTTCTGTTCAAGCTGTTTGTCCATGTTCGCTGATTGCGCAGGCTATACATCCGCGACCCTAGTATCTCTCGGAAATCAAGCACCGAATGTCCTCCCAAACAATTTCCTGGGAACACCCCCAGAAGTCGCAACAGGTTATTTCTGGAAAGCATTTGGCCTGGCTGCAGGAATCTTTGTTTGGCTTCTC
Source organism: Venturia aucupariae (assembly GCA_003693225.1). Lineage (NCBI taxonomy): Eukaryota > Fungi > Ascomycota > Dothideomycetes > Venturiales > Venturiaceae > Venturia > Venturia aucupariae. The sequence continues at coordinate 23,687 of QWZN01000202.1, read as the reverse complement.
GGCTTTTGGTTCTTTGCTCTCACTACCGTGAGCATTCTCTTCGGCCTCCGGAAAATGCATTTCACGCTTCAATGGTGGGCTTTCATTTTTCCAAACGCCGGTCTAACACTTGCCGCTATTCAGATTGGGAAAGTCATGGGGAGTGATGGTATCAAAGGCGTCACTTCGGGCATGACAATCTTGTTAGTAATCATGTGGTTTTTCGTTGCCGGAGTGAATATAAAGGCCATTTGGAAGATGGAAATATTGTCGCCTGGAACAGATGTCGGAATTGAAGACGGTGACGAGCACCCAAGGGAGGAAATGAAGCATGATTGAAGTAGTCATGAAAATATCCAGCCGTCTAATTCGAGACCAACGTCCTTGCTCTCTACCAAGATGTTGCTATCTGTCTCGAGCGCTCGCTCGGCAGAGTTGAAGACAATCGATCCACGTGACAGTGAATCATGTCGTGTGTCAGGAATATACACGAATACCGCAGGTGTTTGAGCAGCTGCTCGTATTGCAGTCTTTTTGGCTCAGTTTACACGGTATTCTAAATAGGTTCTTGACCTCATGACCAGGATTGCATGATTCCAATTTCTGAAGGGACGACGGAGACTAGGGTCAATGGGCTTATGGCTTTCTCAATTTGATCCTCGGCATTCTGAAAGAGGCGGAGGAAGGGAAGGAATGTTTGGAGTTTGGGAGCTGGAGAGCTGGACTGGAGAGATACGTCCTGATGTGATGGATATGATGATAGAGGACCTTGAATATACTGCTTGAAGAGTAAGGTAAGTGCGGGTATGGTTCGATCAAGGTGGCTAGGACGTCTTGGTGGGCAGAGGGATTTGAGACAACATACTTAGTAAAAAAATTGGAGATTGGATGCACCCAAGTAGAGTCCTGCAAATTCGAGACGACTTACGAGCGTGCGATGTTCTGCGCTAATGTTTTCATCGATTGTACTGCGACCTACAACTTCGCCTTCTTACCCATATTCTTTGGTCCCTTCGGGCTATGCCTCTCTTTCATCCACCACTCCCAATCCGGGTCGACTTGACCCCTCTTAATTTCCTCCCATTCCTCCCATTCAGCAAGTTCCCGTCGCTCAGTCTCGGCCCAAGTCCTCATCTCCACTCCGATCCTTGGTCCCACGACCTCCCCGGCCATATGGGTAGGTTGCTCCATAACAAGTAAATGACCTCCGCCTTTCACTACAGCTTCAGCTACCAGCCCCTTGGCCACACCACCCGAACCACCAACTCCCGTACCGGTGGCGGCGAGGATATCGGCTCGACCGTTGGGAGAGGACGAATACATTGGTGAACTCTCCCCGATAACGTAGAGAACCGATGGACGTAGATGCGGCAATTGTGCAAAGGTAATGATAGATTCAGGTCGATAGAAGGCATTACCTTTGTCCCTCCACTCTCCAAGGTCGGGATGTCGAATAGGATCCGGAATCCACTCATCTAGTGGTAGGCCCTTCTGATTCGGTGGATATGCTCCTCTCCCGAAGCTGAGGATCTCCTGGGCTTTAGTCGTCGTAGTTGTAACAGCTTCCGTTCCTTCCTCAGCGGGATGGTGCTTCGTCGGCAGACTCCTGAATCCATACTTCATGTAAAGTTCTCTAATTCGTGGGTCCCAGTTTTTATAAAACGGGCTTTTGAGAATTGATTTTGTCGCGGCTTCATGCGACGGCCATTTGTCTTGCTTGAATGTGATCGCGTAGAGGCCTCCAAACTGCATCCCTTCAGTCGTTTTGTTGATGATGGGTTCAACAGCGATAATCGATGTCATCAATCTTGGATGGATCAATGCCAAATTGATCATTGTAACACCGCCCATGCTATGGCCAAATCCAATGATGGGCCGGGGCATCTGGTCGCGAAATTGGTTTACTATGGCGAGAAAGTCGCGGGCGTGATCAAACCACGATGCTGTCGAGGTACAATTTAGTTCAAGACTCAAGCAACGTTGATAATACACTGGCGTTCAACTCATGTCCTCAAATTGATCCGAGCTCAATCTGACAGTTTCAAACCCAAGACTAATGCCGCCAAAGTTCTGGCGATCTGACTTTCCAAAGTTCTAACGAGTTGGTTTTCGGCATTGCCAGACAGGAATATCGATCTTAAGTTGAAGAGCGCGACCGGGAATACTAGTCTAGGCTCTTGCCTTGATTGAGGACGGAGGACATGATTTGGACAACAGTGGTGTTGTTGCCAGCGGGGTTACCAACGCTCATTGCCCAACTTGTGCTCATTGAAGACGCCACTTTGGCCTTGGTTGAACACGTCTGCTATCCAGATATTGCGTATTCGAAATGAGCCCGTTCGCTCGGAATATGCCAACAAGTCGTCCCAAAATGGTTCGTATAGCTCTTTCGGAAATCCAGAAGCGTGACACGCAAGGATGGTGACATCGCCTTCTCGAGGCGGTGACGAGCTATGGGGTCTATACTGTTTGACGTGGAGATGAAATTTGTCTTCCTGTGACTGAGATGAAGACCGGAGATAATGTCGGATGTGCTGACCGAGGACGGTATGCTCTGTGCATTTGAAGTTCAAGCCAGACATGCTGGCGCGAGTCAGTGAGGGAGAAAGTAGAAGTCGACGATGAAAGAGAAATTCAGTGAAGTCTCGCCGGCTACGACTATTTGAGCATCCCGACATCTAACAGCGTGACGACAGATGGTTCAACAGAGATCCAATTTTCAGCCCCAAGACAGATGTCAGCTACGCCTCGTCAATCTAGTCAATCTAGTCATCAATCGAGGATGGAGTGCATGCAACTCGCGACGCAAAGTGATTGGTCCTAACACTGGCTAGGGAGGTTACGGAGTAATGTTTAGTTGAGGTTCGGACTCGGTCCGGTACATGGTCGTGGACATAGTTACATTAGTTACCTTAGCGTACGAGTTGATCACCTAATCATGTCCAGTTTGGGCAGAGCCATACCTCTTTTACGTTGAACCAACGTCATAAACTGATGCACAGACAGAGAGTATGCGTAGCTAACGAAAAGGAATTATTACTCAAAGGAGAAGGACTGCAGGCATTTGAATTCGGTGCGTGGACGAGCCGACACCCCTTCCTCAGTCCTCACCATGAGTTGGCACTTTGAAGCCACTCGTAGCGAGAAAAACCCTTGATTCCAGGCACAGAACCATTCACCGTGAGGTAGCCATGCCACGCAGCAGCGACTTCCGAGGAAACCACATTCAAAACCACATTCGATATTGCTGAATTTATGGCCTTTGCAAAGCATGAGATTGTGGAATTTATCCAGATCCGTCACCGCTTTGTAGAGCTAAGCACGTATGCTACTTCCATGACAACTTATCGGCCATGACACCCTGCATTGATCAAATGGTTGTACTTCTCACATTCACCTCGCCCTACCGCCACCGATATCTTGGCTGCAACTTCGTTAGCTTCAACGAGTGGATAGGTAGCCAACAGAAACATACCCGACTCTATAGCTGCCCACCTTCTCCCATTCGACCTTCTGTCTCGTGACGGGTAGCTGCCTCCTCAGCCCCTTGAATGCACCCTCACTCAGTCCAGCAAAGCCTCTGTTCAGCTCTTCTTGGTACTTTCTCTCTGCCATAGCCATTGCTTTGACTACTTCCGCCGCGCTTGCATCACTGCCAACTTTCAGTTCTAGCTTCTTCGATGTAATGAGTCGCACGTTCCCATCTTCGTAATAATGTACATCGACTTGAATCAATCCAGTGAGTGTGCCAGAAGATGGAGAGAGCGAGTATGACGACCGCCATCGACCATTCCAGAAGTTGGAAGGCGAATATTTCGAGGACACTGTGAGGATGGCTATCGAGGCGTCCGAGTCGTACGGGAAGATTCCGATGGTTGCCGCTGGATAGTGTTCGCGAGCGTGAGGTGAGAGAGACTTGTAAATCAATCTCCTGCGCATAGTATCAGCTCTTGTCTTACCGTGATTTAAGACGGAATGGCAACTTACAGCAAGTCGTCATGTTGTGAGTCCGCAACGTATTGCTGCGAGCCGGATGCTTTCTGCGGCATGCATCAGCAAATCATATTCCACACATTTTCTGCCTCCGGTGACGACCGACATACCTGCGTGGCGTGGTCGAAAGCCCAACTCGTCCTGCTCTCAATATCAAAGTACCGTCCGTCTTCGAGCCTGTTGTACTCGCTAACAATAACGGCCTGATTGCTTCCAGGCAGTTTCACCGTTGTGAATTGGTCCTCATTGTACTTCTTGTAGGCGGGTTCTAAGGCGGACGTGATGTCGTCGTTGCCCGTAATGCTTTTGATCGCTGCGTCGCAAGTCAGCAGCCTTGACACATATCTCTAAGTGACCGGTCTTGAGGCCATGGACAAGCCCCAATAGCTCTATGTGTTTCCAGATTGGATTGGAGGTTCTTGTTCGTACCGGTGGTAACATTGGAGAGCTGGAACATGAGTTAGTCTGGATGCTACAGCATAATGAAGGGAATATGTACCTCCCCGGGAGGAGCCGACTCAATAAAAGAGGAGAGAGCTTCAGTATTTGAAGGCATTATAGCTGGCTCCTGCGCTTAGATTTATGAAGAACAAGCGGATCTGCTGGGTTGAGTGGGGTTTCGGAGAGGGGTGTCGCGCCGCGCGCTGTTTCGAGGGGTGGGTGAGGTTATTCTAAGGTTCTCCCCAAGAACTTCGACTCTTCGCGGGTATTTAACCATCTCAATCATCACCCGCATCTCACATCTCTACCAATCGGGCATTTCTAGGGTCAACTTCTTGTCAGCAAGAGATATCCATCAGACCTGAAAGGACGAAAGGACGAACTCGAGCTCGCGTTATGCGAACATATCACCGAGGTGGTTAGGACATACGGAGACGCGGAACATTCAAGCAGAAGAATTTGGCACATTTGCTGGTTACACAGTATGTGTTCAATGAAACCCTAGCTTGTACTCCGGAACAACCATAAAGAATCAGCACAGCAAGGACTCTAGTAAACCAGTTCTGGACCACCAAAGAATCCCAGTCTCCATCATGTTCAATCACCCACGGCCAGCGATCCCTCATCCACCAGATCGTGATCACCAATGATGCCATCAGAGAAACTCGATCAAGAGCTGAACTTTGGCCACCTGAACAAGCTGGTTCTGCTCTTTGGACCAGAATTGTAAGGATTCGCTCGTGCACTCTTCTCAGACCTCATGGCCGCACCATTCTTGTTGAAGAAGGGAAGAGCCTGACTGCCTATCACCTCCCGAATCAGTGTGTGTAGCGACGGCAAGAATTAAGTATTGGCTTACCACGGCGACCGATTGCTAGTTTTTCGTCCTTGAACTTGGGGAAGAATAGGCCCCGCATGTTGGCGTGTAGACTGTGCCGAGTTTTTAAGAGGTTTAGCGATGAATTCTGACGAAGACGCTGGTGGTGAAGCTCAGAGGGAAGGTAAGTATGAAGCTGGTGTTAGAGTTGATGAAGATTGAGGTAAATGGCGAAGCCGAAGCCGAATATGGTATGCTTGTTGCGGTGAGAGTTCGGTTTGTTGTGCTTCGTCCGCAACCTAGAGACATCCTGTCACTTATACCTCATCCTCGCCACCTTGGAGTCTCCACACCAGTTCAGCGTCAACGACTGTGGCACTACATCCCCCTCATCTTGGCCATGATGTCGCGTGCAATCGACATCAGAGCTTGGCGTCTCGGTGCTCTTGGTGACAGGAAGTTCAGGGTATGCCAAGGAAGGCCAATGTGCGGACACTCGTGCATTGCCCCAACAGACCAAGTCGGGTATCCTGGTGGATGGTTTCAATAGTAAAGTTCGAAAGCAAATCGCTCCAACCGATGAATAGGTCGATGTTCACACTCCACAGCTGTGAAAGCGGAACCAGGCTCCGTTAGACGCAAGTCCTCAAGTTCACCTGCAAGTGTACTCGCACCACAATAATAAACCCACACAACGGATCGGGAAATGGTGTCTTCATGCCTCGCATATTAGTCACCATCAAACAACGACATGGTTTTATCGAACATGCTCGTCAACCTCGTCCTACAGTTCAGGAACTCCAATGGTCCGATCGGAGCGTCTGGCCAGAGCGCAGATCTTGAGGGCCTTGCGGAAGATCGAAACGAATCTGGGATTCCGGATTTTCTTGACAGAAGTGTTTATTGAACAAACTTGATTCTGATCGTTGCAAGTGATGTTGGTAGCAGTCAGTGATTTGCATCAGTGTGGGTATGGCCAAACGTTCCAAGTCTGCGCTTTCGTTCAAGTTGTCGATGATGTCCATTGAGAAGTTCTGATCGTTGGTTGGAGTTTATATGGGAACGAGACAAGACCTAGTTAGTACCTAGGTATTAAGAGGAACAACTCGCAAATGCAGCACCTCAGTCTTTCAACTCAGGATCGCCATCGATAGGATTCCGGCGAGCTTTGCGTTCTGTATCACCGGCAACTGTGAATATCCATCATGGTTAAGCACCATAAGCAGTGTTCTATGTTTATGTGTGGTGTTCAGTTCCAGTCCATGACTGGGTACTGTAAGGTACACAGTCACGTGGTTTAGGGAAGCCTCCGATCTGGTTAACCTCATCCTATCTTATTAACTTCCTCTCTTCTTCTTCTTCTTCCACACATATCGTTCGCGCTATATATAGTACCTTTCCTTATATACTTCTTATAGTTTGAGGGTTATCTTAAACCCTTACCTTATTCCTTATATAGTTTAGGGCTTAGCTTCAAACCCCTATATACGCTTAGTAAAGTCTAGCGTATTAACTCTTATACTCTCTCCCTCTCTCTCTCTCTTGCGCGCGTATTTATACGTACCTTTCCTACTTACCTTTTCTAACTCGCTAGAGTTTCCTATACTATATACGCTTAGTAAAGTTCTACGTATTAACTTCTTAAATCCCTTCCTCTTTTTATTATAAAACGAGGTCTATATCCTACTAAGTATAAGCGAGAGGCTCTACTTTGAGGCGAAGCCCTATAGAGTCGTATCTAAGTAAGATAGATAGAGAATCGAGAGTAAATAAACGATAGTCGAGTAAGAGATAGATATAACCGATCTCTAGTACGTAGGGACCCCCGTCTACGAGAGAGATTACCGCCCCGTCTATAAGAGAGATTACCGCCCCGTCTATAAGAGAGATTACCGCCCCGTCTATAAGAGAGATTACCGCCCCGTCTATAAGATAGATCGCCTAGATATTACCGATCTCTAGTACGTAGGGACCGCCGTTCTCGAGATAGATTATACTCGCGAGATAGGGACGAGAGACGTAGGTCTTTTTACTCTCTAGCTAGAAGGGATTACTACTATCTACTAGAAGATCGAGCTCGAAGTAGGTCTCTAGTAAGTAGATACTATTATAGAGAGAGTAGATTACCAGCTCGGATATAGAACGAATATTATAATTATAGTAGAATATCTTATCTTACTCGAAACGATTCCTCTAAGAGACCTTTATAGTCTACGAATAATAGTCTTAAACGATAAAAGATTAAGATGGACGCGCCGCTAGACGAGGTCTAACCCTTTTTAGAAAGTCCTTAGTATACTCTATTAATATCGCCCTCCGCCTTAGCTTCGATTCTAGCCTATTCTAGCTCCGAGGCCCCTATTGCCGCTGTACGGTTATAAGATACTAGTAATATCCTTTATAAGCCTAGGTATGCGACGGAGCTATTCTTACCCTCTAGTTTAACTACTAACGCCGAGTTAGGATATAAAGAAGACTTAACTATAGACATTATAATATATACTAAATATCACGAATCTAATTTTAAAAATGACTAAGATAATAACTTAGTATTTATATTTAAATTAGCTATTAATTGCGAGGAATTAGATAACGTAATAGGAAATACTTCTCTAGTTCTATATCCTAATAAGGCGGCCCTTAAAGACTTTGATAACGATCTTTAGATTATAGAAACGCTAGAATAGGTACAGGCTAGTTATAATAATATATAGGACCGAAAGCGTTGGTAGAGAACTAAACTTTTAAGTAAAAAGTCTCTTCTTCTTAATTTTCTTTCTAATAATCTAGAACCGGTAGTAATATCCGAAGATCAAAATTTATATTAGACGGCACGTTGTATTATCTCAATTATATCGATATAGGAGGAAATAGTCCCGTAGATAGAGGATATAAGTAGGTATCTAATTTATCTCGACGATCGATACTTAGCTAGGAGATCGATAACTATTTATAATATCTTTAGTCTCCTCCCTAAGCCGTATCGTTATATGGGAGTATATCTTGATAATATACCCGAATATATACGTCCCGGTAATACCGGGAAATAGGATTAGATACCGCGCCCTCTAATCGAGTAATTAATACTTATTAACCTAGAAAAGTATTTAGTTACCTCAAGGTTTCCCTAGACCCTTGGCTCGGACCTTGATAAGACTATAGATAAATATATAAATATATATTATAAAGGTTTAACGACGTAGATCGAAGTTAAATTACTCGAAGCCAAAAGGGGGGAACTATCCGATAAAGACAAAACGATTAACTATATTAATAACGTATCAAGCGTAATAGATATTATTTTTATCTTTAACCTAACAAACGCTTATTGGACGATTATATATATTAGTAACTTAAGTAGTCCTAGTCCTTATAACTATACGCTATATAATTCAATCCTAAATCCAAGTAGTATTTAGACAGGTACTACTACGAGGCTCTATCGAATATATATACTATTTATAAATAAAATACTTAACTCTCTATACGGTCTTGAGATTTATCTAATTAACCTTAACTATAGAATATGCGTATTACAAGATAATGACGCAGATTGCGGGATTTTCGCTATTGATACTATACGTCGTCTACTATAAGGTAAATATCCAAACTTGGATCTTAGTAGATATACACAGCGCCTGAATTATCTAAGAGAGATATAGAACGTACTTTGTCTACGTCTACCTATACAAGTAGATAAAGAGAAAAGGGACTTAGTCTCTAAGAAAAGGGACTTAGTCTCTAAGAAAAAGGACTTAGTCTCTAAGAAAAAGGACTTGGTCTTAGAGAAAACTAGTTTCCAAGTTCCTAATAACGACGATATAGATACGGCGGCTGATATTACAATCGTCGTATATTATAATAGTAGTAGTAATACTAAAGGTACTAGCGGTACGGCGAAACTCCGATTAGTATCTTTAAAAGTATAAAAGATATATTATGCTATATTTGGTTATATCGATCCCCCACCTCTAGAGTTTACTATACCTAGACTACTAGATAAATTCCTAGCAAACCCGCTCGATTCTCCGACTCTTAAAATTAATACCGATATAATTAGAGGCCAATTTCCATTCTTTCTAGTACTTAATCTATTCCGTAGTAGTACTAACCTATTCTTATTAGAGACTTATAATACTTCTTATAGTATAAAACCATAGACGTACGAAGAAGCTTGGATTGCTATATATCTATAACGTCTCGACGAAAGTAGTAGTATATATATTAGAATACTCTAGTACGATATAGATGTTTACTCGACTAATACGGAGAACTAGCTACACCTAGTAAACTTACATAGTAATTAGAATATCTGGTTATTAACTATCGCGAAACAAGTTACTACGCCTACTATTATACTATACTTCGTCGTACGAGGTAAATTAGGCTGGGTATACTTGGATATATCTATACTCGTACGCCTAGTATAAGAGGCTTCCTATAGTACGGAGTCTACTTATAAGGATAACTATCTAGAGCTAGATATACTAGATCCGATTATACTAGATCTGATTATACTAGATCCGATTATAGAGAAATATTAGATATTATTACAATGCTTGGATAGATACAATTAGTGGAAATTATCTTGTAGGAAAAATTGTATAAGAATAACAAGGCCTGAATTTCTCGAATCACGTAATTCGCTAGATATAGATATACCGGAACGGCTCTGCGAGGAATATAACGCTAAATATTCTTACTCTTACTAGTATAGAGGTTCCTCTACAACTAGTTCTCTTCTCTATAGTTAATGCAATAATAATCGAGTCGAGCTAATAGAGGAGCCTCTATTACTATACGAGGGGAAAGGGAAGGGAAAAGTATTATTATAGATTCCTATAGATATAGATAACTAGATACCTACTTTATTGTTAATATTATATCTGATTGTCGGTCCTGTATTTGGTTGTCGATGGCGTATCTAGGTATTGTCGATAATATATCTAATAGTCGATAATATAATCTAGTCTAACGTGGAAAACTTAATAATTCCTACTCGTATCGTCTACCGCCTTATATTGATAAGTATATATACCGGACCTTACTAACCTTAATATAGATAGCTATCTTAACGCCGCGAACTGGTTGAATACTTGAAATACCCCTATAAACCTTTAATTTAGTATTATAGTTGCAAAGCAACTACATTTAAGGAATCCTCGAATTACTATATACGGTAGTTAGTTTACGGGCATGTAGGGATCTTGTCGTCGGCTATAGTAGGTAGTAAGGCGGGAAGAGGGGGAGGAGGAGGAGGTAGTAGTAATAGTAGTAGTAGTAGTAGTAATACGGTAGTCTTTAAAATATTAGTTTAACTCCAACTCGAAATAGCTTTAAACTTATGAAGGCGGCGGCGGCAAGTTTATCCGGCGATACTATCGAATTGATAAAGCCGTTAAGGTAGGCGTTAGAGAGAGGTTCGTTTATAAGGACGTCGGATTCGTCGATAGCGGCGGCGGCGGCGTAAGTCTTGAACTAATTGAATGGAACTAATTGAATAGAACTAATTAAATAGAACTAATTAAATAGAACTAATTGAATAGAACTAATTGAATAGAACTAATTGAATAGAACTAATTAAATAGAACTAATTAAATAGAACTAATTGAATAGAACTAATTAAATAGAACTAATTAAATAGAACTGATTGAATAGAACTAATTGAATTGAATTACTCTAACTAAATAGATAAAGGGCTAACTACGTATAGGATCGTACCTAGAATAAGCTGCAACGTCTTTCTCTCAAACTCTCTCTTATTATTACTATTGGAGGAGATATACTCTCTACTCTATATTAAACCCGAGTACTCTTTCTACTCTATATTAAACCCGAGTACTCTCTCTTATTATTACTATTAAAAGAGATATACTCTCTACTCTATATTAAATCCGAGTACTCTCTCTTATTATTACTATTAGAAGAGACATGCTCTCTACTCTATATTAAAGCCGAGTACTCTCTTATTCTCTTATAAAATCGGGCTTCTACTCCGTGTTACTACTATAGCTATTATCGCCGGAAAGATATACGCAAAACCGTGACTTCGTTGACGTTATTAGTAGAGGGGCTAGGGCGAGAGAAGGTATAAAATCGGGTTTCTACTCCGAGTTATTACTATTAGAGGAGGGCTAGGGGCGAGATCCTTTCTACTCTATATTAAACCCGAGTACTCGCTCCTCCTCTTATAGAATCGGGTTTCCGCTCCGTATTACTATTATTAGTAGAACGAACGGTAACTTTAGTAACTTCGTTAGCTATTATTAGTAGAACGAATGGTAACTTTAGTAACTTCGGTAACTTCGGTAACTTTATTGACTTCGTTAACGTTGTCTTTAATAGACTAGACGACTAAATTACTATTTTTAAGATAGTTCGTTTATAGTCTTAAGCGGTATATTATACGGCTGAAGTTTAAGAGGAATCACGGAGAATCTACGGAATCTCTACCACGAGGGAGGAAGGTACGATTAATAGGGGGTACTAATAGTTTTTTCTATTATCGTACCGAAACGATTACGTAACGATTAGTAACAACCTCAACTAGATAAACGAGATCTCTAGCTTGCCGATACTAGTTCGAAATCTCTAGCTTACTAATACTAGTTCAAAATCTCTAGCTTGCCGATACTAGTTCGAAATCTCTAGCTTACCGATACTAGTTTCTATCTCCCGTCTAGCTTGTTAATACTAGTTCGAAATCTCTAGCTTACTAATACTAGTTCGAAATCTCTAGCTTACCGATACTGGTTCGAAATCTCTAGCTTATCGATACTGGTTTGAAATCTCTAGCTTACTAATACTAGTTCGAAATCTCTAGCTTGCCAATACTAGTTCGAAATCTCTAGCTTACCGATACTAGTTCGAAATCTCTAGCTTGTCGATACTAGTTTCTATCTCCCGTCTAGCTTGTCGATACTAGTTTCTATCTCCCGTCTAGCTTATCGATACTAGTTTTAATTCTAGCGTGTCGATACTAGTTTCTATCTCCCGTCTAGCGTGTCGATACTAGTTTCTATCGTATTCGTCTAGCTTATCGATACTAGTTTCTATCGTATTCGTCTAGCTTATTAATACTAGTTTCTATCGTATTCGTCTAGCTTATCGATACTAGTTTCTATCGTATTCGTCTAGCTTGTCGATGCTGGTTTCTATCGTATTCGTCTAGCTTATTAATACTAGTTTCTATCGTATTCGTCCGTAAGATAAGATGCGAATATATAATAGTAATAGTTAAGCTTGGAGATAGCTAACTTCTAGAAAGCGTAGCAGTATAGAAAGATAGAGAGGAGGGATAGAGTAAGGTTGAATCTAGAGAATAGGATCGGAGGAGGGGTAGTATAGTAGTAGGGGCTAATATATAGACTTTTGCGATCCTATAATCTACTACCAAACCCTACTTCTAGGAGGTACTACCGAAGCTTTCTTTCCTTCCTATCGCAGTTTAACCGTTTCTACTCTAGAGATATAGTAATTATAGCTTCCAGATTCAGGACTCCTTAAAGGAAGACCCCGATAACGACTATAATTAATAGCGACTCTAGTTATAACAACGAAGGAGGTATTAAAGCTAAGTAGTTCTTAAAGAGTTAGAGGGTCTGAGTCGGTAAGGATAAGCGGACTAAAGAGTTAGAGAGTCTAAGAAAGGTCGAGCGGACTAAAGAGTTAGAGGGTCTGAATCGGTATAGACTAAAGAGTTAGAGAGTCTAAATTGGTAAGGTCGAGCTTAAGGATAACTAGCTACGGTTCTAAGAGCTACTAGTACTATAGTATATAGCTGCGCCGATCCTACCCTCGCGGAGATCTATAAAAGTTCCTTAGTCGCGTCTTACTTTCTTTCTCTACATCTAGCCCTTCCCTATCAAGGGTAAACACGACGCTATATACTACCTATTAGCTCCTATATTGCGAGATACTATTTTGGAGCTCTACGCCGGGAGAACGGTAAGGATAGCCCTAGACGGGACTATCTAACGACCCTTGTTTATAATCTTGCTAGTAGATAGAATATATTGTATTCTTTTCCCCGTCTTCTCCTATTATAGTTGGAGGGTCTAAATCGGTAAGGATAAACGGAGTAAAGAGTTGGAGATTAGTTAGTTCCTCGATTTCCTACTCCTTTACTTAACCCCTAGCTGGATAGATCCGTCTATACTCTATTTTTATCGCAGGTCGTTAATATAGATAGTAAGTTTGTTAGCGAGGATATAGTTAGTAAAAGAATATTCCATTTGTCTTACGTATTTTTACTAATTAAATACGAGTATTTATATATTACTTTATATCTTAGGTACCTAAGGTTTCCATGCTAGTACTATAAATACTAAAGTAAAATCGCGTCGCGCCCTCTCTTTTCCTTCTTTAAGTCTTTTACCTATTTACGGCCACGTCTTAGATAGTAGTCCCTATTACCTATAAGCAATTACTTAAATAGTTCCGAGAGTATATACTTATCGTTCGAGAGATTATAATCCTTATATATACTTAGTATAGACCTACGTATTAACTTCTTCTTACCTTACGTGTTTTTTTATACCCTTTCCTTCTTCTTTCCTCCCTCTTCCCTCTCCCTTCCCGCTCTTTAAGTATATACGCGAGGTATAGTCCCGCGTATTAACTTTTAACTATATCCCCTTCCTCCTCCCCTTACCTCGGTCCTTCTAATAACTTCGGCCTTAATTATAATATACTCGACTCTCCTATAGGCGCCAATGGTCTTATTCTAGATATACCTTACGACTTAGGCACGGGAGGATAATTCGGCCTTTAGGACCTAGGTTTTGACTTAGGTAACGAATTTGATATTAATAAATCTAAAATAGACGTATATCTTCGCGCGTCGACTAGAGGCGCCCGCGCCCGTATTTCCGACTCTAGACTCGAGAATATTACGGATTTAGACGTATATAATAGTTTTCTTAAGGACTTAATAGCCTACTTACTAGCGTATAGAACTTAGCTAGCCGATATACGTCTCTACGACCCGTATTACCTTAACTTCCTAGCTATCTACGAGGACTACCGCTACTAAGACGCTATAACCTTCTTACGCTCCGAAGCTAAAGATAAGAAGGGTAAGGGAAAGAACGTAAGCCAAGGTAGAAAGAAGTTTACGTCTATAGATAGCGATGGTCGTTTAGTTATCCTTTAGGTTAAATACCCGATTATATTCACGATAAAGAACTTCGGTTATATTAATTTAGGTACTAGTAACGGCAAGCGCAAGAATAAGAATAAGGACGCGAAGGTATCTACTTCGGGTTTAGTAAAGCGCTTAAATATTAGGAAAGAGTAGGTATCAACTACGGATCTAGCGGAGTAAGTAGATATTGATATAGACGGTCCGACTTCTAGTACTACCGCTCTAGAGATAGCTACCGAAGAGCTAAAAGTATAATCGCTAGAGAAAGAGCTTGGAATTACTTTATACTATAGACTATATACTTAGACTCTATTCTTACGACTTCACTTCCAACGTACAAATAAAGATAGAAATATCGTTAGCGTTAATATCTTTATATATACTAGCTATATTATAGTTGATAATAATTTAGAACTATGTTTCTCGAACTTCGCCTAATATCTCGATAGCCCTTACGAGGTAGATAGTTCACTCCTAGCGCTTATAGTTACGCAAAACCTCGCCTACTACAATAATATAATTTAGTAGTATATTAATACTAGCGACGAACAACTTGTTACTAGAGCCTAGGGCAAATTTTTATAGGAGACTTGTTTTTAGTTGGTAGATAAGAAGACCGTTATATTTGCTAGTATTAGTAACGAGGTTATCTCTAAACTTAAAGGCTAGTACTTATAGGGAAAGCAGCTACAAGTAGCCGACCAAGTTATTACTATCCTAGCTAGTACTACCGCCCCGATCCGCGTCTTCGCCGTTTATAGATCTATATAGAAAGCTAAATTCCTTATACTATTCTTAACGTACGTTAATACCCTCTTCTTTCTTAGAGCTGTCTTTGGCGCCCTATAGTATTATAGACTCTCTTGGGTAGACGTTCTATAGAAGAGAGAGCCAAACGGTAAGGGTAAAAAGAAGGAACGTTCTATATTAGAGCTTATTAATCCGAAAAACTCTACGTTATCTCGATTAGTCTTTATAGACCCCTACTTCGACTTTGCGGAAATCGATCTACCTCAATATCTCGTTAAGTTATAGACTATTAATAAGGATATAGATCAATTCAAAGCTCCTCTCTAGGATACTATTACAAATCTAATATTCCTAGTTATATAGCCAGATAGCGAAACCTCTATTATACTCGCTATATTATTAGTTACTCGGCAAAATTAGGCTATAATTACTAAGATTACGAAGCTCCAAAATGCCGAAAAGGCGATCTAGATATTAGTAGTCTTTAGCCGATCTATAGCTGCGGGTAAAGAGATTATCTTTTACGTTAAGGTATTTATTCACGGTATCTAGAAAGATATATTCGCCAAAATACCTCTCTAATTAGTAGTGAAATTATAGGTTTAGAACCCTAAGGCTTCGACTAAGTAGCTCCGCTTTAAAGGTATAGTTTTTAAGGATCTTCTTAAATCCGACGTAACTTTCGTACTTACCGTTAAAGGCCCCGAGATTATAGTATCGCTTCTAGATAAAGAGACGCGCTATACGATTAAGCTTATATTCGAATTAAATACTACCGCTTCGAATTACTAAATTAACGGTCTTAAATTGTTCCTAGCTCAACGCGAAGCACGCTCTAGCGTTAATATACGCTAGTTATATTTTAGAGGCGAAGATAAGAATACCTATAAGGGCCTATTAGCGTTTCTTAATAATAGCCAAATTAATAACTTTCGGAGAACGATTATAACGAGTAAACTTAACGATAACTAGAAAAAGGTAGCTTTCGCTGTCTTAGATAATTAAACCGATAGTATCTAGATACAAGGTCTACTAGGAACGGGAAAGACGAGTACTATTTAGTTTATTACTACTACGCTCGTAACGGCTAGCTAGCGGGTTCTCGTAATTGCGTAGTCGAACGACGCGACCGACGCTACTATAGATTCCTATATTCCTATAGCTAAGGGCCAAGGCCTAAAGAATATTCCTATTCGCTACCGCTCTAACTTCTATCGCCTAAAGAAGGTAGGAGCTGCTCCTAAGCTATAAACCTTAAGCGCGGATATAGAGATAGATACGGACCCGAATTAGGAGATTAATCTTAACGTACCGATTAGTCGTACAGGTTTTGAGAACTTAATTAATACTTTAATAATAGAGTCGGATCTTAAGAATATCGACTACGCCTACGGCGTATAGAAGGCTATATTCGTTAATAATATAATTACCTCCTATAATACCGAATAGTTCGAACTATATACGTTATATTCCGATTTCGAGGCGAAGGCCGAGTAGGAGCTAGCTAAAGGTAATTTATCGAAGGAGAAGATCAAAGAGACCGAGGAAATAAGGGCTAGGTAGAATCTTAACGTTAATAGAGCCTTTATCTTACGTATAGTTCGTATTATCTTTACTACTATATTAGCCGGCGCTACCGATATACTAGTTAAGTAATTCAAGCTAGATATTATAATTATCGAAGAAGTAGGATAAGCGAGTATCGTAGAATTCGCTCCGACTCTCGGGCCTTATTAGGACCACGTAAAGGGTCTTATTATTAGTAGCGATTATAAGTAGATTAAGCCCTAAGGTAGCGATCGGGAAAAGGATAAGGCCTATTAGATATCCTCTAAGTCGCTCTTCTACTATCTTGTCGAAGATCCGCTTAATCGTTTCCCGATTAACCGACTTATAGTATAGTATCGAATACGACTAGAGATAGCTAACCTTGTTAGCTATCTTTATTATACTAATAATAAAGGCTCGACTACTTAGCTTGAAACTTTACTAATAGTAGATCTTCCTATATATTCAAGTATATATATTAATAACTTATTCGCTAAAATTAACTCGCCTCTTAATACTATTAGTTAGACCGGACAATATAATTTCGCTTTATATATTAAAGGCGAGTCTGTAGTATACTATACTACAGATTCTCTATATAATTACGAAGAGGCTATAGCAATTATAAAATATATCTAGTATCTCGTCGCTAGTAGTATAGCTCTATCTACTATTATCGTAATCTATACCTACTCTAGATAAGTCCGCTATATCCTTACTTTACTAGAGAAGGCTTAAATCCGTAGTATTATAGTATAGTCGACCTTCGCGATACAAGGTAGGGAGTACGAGATATCTCTCGTCTCTTTGGTTATTAACGATAAGAAGGACGCCAAAGGCTATATAGCTTTGAGATAGATAAAAGAGCTAGGTTAGATTAACGTTAAAGCTAGTCGTACTAAGCGTACTACTATTTAGTTCGGTAACTAGCGTGAATAGTCGATAGTTCTACTTAGTAAGGATACTACTAAGTTTAACTACTTCGAACGCGAGTCTAAGGTAGTAACCTTCGCCTTCT
Source organism: Venturia aucupariae (assembly GCA_003693225.1). NCBI lineage: Eukaryota > Fungi > Ascomycota > Dothideomycetes > Venturiales > Venturiaceae > Venturia > Venturia aucupariae. The sequence goes on along the minus strand of QWZN01000202.1, from coordinate 5,996 downwards.
TAGCGAGATATATACTTATAAAATATCTTATCTAGTTTTAGGACGACGTTAACTACCTTCTTAGTAATAATCCTAATAAAGGCTTACGTATTCTTTAGGGCGAGATATCCTTATAGCTTAAACGCAATCCGACCTAGCGATTTATCGAGACTATAAAATAGCGATCTAAAGCTATATAGGCTATATCGGCTAGTAGAGTTATTAAGAAGCTTAAGTCTAGTACTAGAAAGTTAGATTACGCTAAGACCTACGATATATAACCTCTACTACCTACTCCGATTTTATAATTTGCTAAGAAAAAGGAAGAGGATACTACGAAGATAGCGCGAAAAGTAACTCGTATAGAGTAGGAGAAGAAGAAGCTAGTACCTAAGGGTTTTATATAACTAGAACCTAGGAAGTAAGCTACTATAGTAATAGATTTCGATCTCGTATAAGCGGGTAGCTTCCTGGTTCGGTTTATTATTATATAGTTTTAAAGAATAAAAGTATCATTCTTCCTCCTCAACGGCTTCCTTGTTCACGGCTTCCTTGTTCACGACTGTGGACCCTGGAATTTCGAACGGGCTCCATAAATTTTTGGCCAAAAAAGTCTTTCGTCAACACCACAATTGATCATTCAAATATGGACGAACAACGCTTTGTACAGCTCCTGGAGAGCCTGTTGTCACGTAGGCTTGCTCCAATTGTAGAGGAATGCGTCTAACCATACCTACAGCCGATACTGAGGCTCTCAAAGCTGCCACCGCCGAGTTGAACAACGCCTACTATCCACACCCTCAATCACTCTCGGCCCTCCTGCAAATCGTTTCAGCACATTCCTCATACCAACTTCGCCAGCTATCAGCCGTTGAGGCCCGGAAATTGGTTCCGAAACACTGGTCGAAACTCGACAACAAGCCGGAGCTCAGAAATGCCCTTCTACAAGCATCCTTGAACGAAGAGAACAAGCTGGTCAGACATTCGGGTTCTCGCGTAGTCTCCTCTATCGCCAAAGTCGACTTTGAGAATTCAGAATGGCAGGATTTGCCAGGTCTGCTTTTGCAGGCTTGCACAAGCACTCAGGTGCGACAACGCGAAGTTGGCATGTACATGATCTACACCTTGATGGAGACCATGGGCGATTTCTTCACTGAGAACCTGCCATCGCTCTTCCAGCTATTTGCTAAGACGGTCCAAGACCCAGAGAGTGCTGAGGTCCGCGTCAACACCATGCTCACTTTGAGCCGTGTTGCCATGTTGGTAGACGGCGAGGACGACCCGGACTCGGTCAAAGCTTTTCAGGAGCTTGTCCCACACATGGTGAACGTCCTGAAGGCTACCGTTGACGCTGGAGACGAGAGCGACGCCATGAACGCTTTCGAGACGTTCCAGACCCTCCTCGGTTGCGACGCAGTCTTGCTCAATAAGCACTTCGCAGACCTCATCAGATTCATGATGGATCTCGCGACGGAGAAGACAATTGACGACGACATGCGATCACAAGCATTGGCATTCTTGATGCAGTGCGCTCGCTATCGTAAGATGAAGCTGCAAAGCCTGCGCGTGGGAGAGGAGCTCACCAAGAAGGCCCTCCAGATTGTGCCAGAGCTTGGCGATCTGTCCAGCGAGGACGAAGAGATCACACCTGCTCGATCTGCCCTCGGCCTTTTAGATATCCTTGCCGGCAGTCTGCCTCCCAGCCAAGTCGTTGTTCCTTTGCTCAGGGAGATCGGACCATATGTTAGCCATCAAGATCCAGAGTACCGCCGTGCTGGTATCTTGGCCCTCGGCATGTGTGTTGAAGGAGCCCCAGATTTCATTGCGACTCAATTGAAAGAGATCCTTCCGATGGTATTGCAATTGCTCGAAGACCCCAATGTTCGCGTTCGTGCTGCCGCTCTTCAGGGCGTTGCACGTCTCTCCGACGACCTTGCCGAAGAAGTTGGCAAAGAGCATGCTCTTCTTATTCCTGCCATGGTCAAGAACTTCGATCTCGCTGTCCAATCGCTACCCGGCGCTGACGAGGATCTTCGAGAAGAGTACTACGGCATCATTCGAGGCAGCTGCAACGCCATCGACTCCCTCATCGAGGGCCTCGAAAAGGAGGAGGCTGCCATCTATGTCCCAGAGCTTGTACCCAGGTTGAGTCAATTCTTTAAGTCTGACGACCAGAGATCTCAATTGGCTGCTATTGGTGCCATCGGCTCCATTGCCTCCGCTGCCGAAACCGCTTTCATCCCATATTTCGAAGCAACCATGCACGCACTTGGCGAGTACGTCACCCTCAGGGAGAGCCAAGACGAGCTTGATCTCCGTGGCTTCGTCTGCGATTCCATGGGAAAGATGGCTGCCGCTGTTGGTCCTGTTGCTTTCCAGCAGTACGTTCGACCTCTCATGGAAGCCTCGGAGCAAGCTCTACATCTCGACCACCCTCGACTACGCGAGACGTCGTATATTCTTTGGAGCACAATGTCCAAGGTCTACGAGGAAGAGTTCGCTCCGTACCTTGACGGTGTTATCAAGGGCCTCAGCGACTGCCTTGAACAAGAGGAGAAAGATGTTCTTAACTTCTCTTCCGATGCTGCAGATTTGCAGGGTCAGGAGGTTACCATTGGCGGCAAAGTCTTCAAAGTTATGGCTTCTGAAAATGAGGACGAGGACGAAATCATCAACGTTGACGAGCTTGACGATGATGACGACTTCGAGGATATCACGAACCCAGTCACAGCCGTGGCCATGGAGAAGGAGATTGCCATTGAAGTCATTGGCGACATTGTTGCTCACACGAGGGCCAAATTTGTACCACACATGGAAAAGATCATCGCAATGATTTTGCCAATGTGTGACCACGAATACGAGGGCATACGTAAGAGCGCTATTAGCACACTCTGGCGCATCTACGGTTGTGTCTGGGGCCTTGCTGAAGGCCAGGGTATGGCCAAGTGGGTTCCTGGCATACCATTGCAAGTTGAACCACCAGCGGAGTTGCAAAAGCTTGGTACCGCTGTGATGGATGCTACCATGGGCGTCTGGCTCGAGGAGATGGACCGGTATGTACTTTATCTTCGATACCTCCCCACCACGAACGCTCGTCCGAGCCTCGAAATTCGGGGGGACACGGTCCCTACGTCCATTTGTGTCCTCCATAAACACACCTCGATAGATCATGCTCAAATTGAGATCGATATCGATGAATTTCCGAGAAAGAGGGAAGACGGTTTTGCTCGAAATTTACCGATATTGATCGTGATTTGAAAGTGCTGTGCACGCTGTCTAGGTTGTACAGTCCTCGACGGACGTAAATCGATGGATCGACTGCTAGACACTCGTCTCGAGTTCGTATGTTGAGATGATGACACAACAATCGTTTTACCCAGCTCACTCAGACGTTGCCTTTCGAGGACACGATGGTGATAGGCGAATTATTTTCTGATCAACATGACGCCATATTATCACCCAAGGCAACCTCAAATTGGAGGGGTCCTTTTGCTAACCTAGCTATAGATCCACCGTCACTGACATCAACCGTGACCTTGCAGGCGTTCTCAAAGCTGCCGGCCCGTCGATATTGATCAAATCGGAGAAATCGGAGTCTTTGCTCAGGGACCTCGTCAGCACACTCCTGCAAATCCTGACCAAGCGTCATCCTTGTCAACAAGATCTTGGTGAAGACGGAGAGATGGATGAGGATCTTCTCGAGGAGTCTTCCGAATACGACTGGCTCGTTGTCGACACTGCTCTTGACTGCGTTACTTGCCTTGCGGCGGCCTTGGGCTCAACATTTGGCGAGCTATGGAAGACCTTTGAGAAGCCCATCTTGAAGTACGTCAGTAGCCAAGAAGCCTCTGAACGCTGTGCCGCAATCGGCTGTCTGTCTGAGTGTATCAGCTATATGGGAGGCGGTTGCACTCCGTACACTGACAAGCTCCTCACTGTTCTCATGAAACGCCTCGGTGACGAAGATCCAGACACTAAGGCCAACGCCATGTATGGTACTGGTCTCCTGTGTGAGAAGTCCGACAACGCCCCACTAATCACCAGCAACTACAATGCTATTTTCGCCAAACTGGAGCCTGTGCTGGATGAAGGCGCTACTGCGAACGACCGCATGTTGGACAACGCCGCTGGATGTGTCGCCAGGATGATCCAAGCTCACTCTGATAATGTCCCATTGGCCGAGGTTCTACCACGTCTTATTGACTTGCTGCCAGTAAAGGAGGACTATCAGGAAAACGCACCAGCATTCAGTTGTATCATCGCTCTTTGTAGGTTTTCTCGCGCGTCTTTTGCAAACTCTGTTTTTGTCGCGCCGAACCACACCCACTCTTGCTAAGTTCCTCACTAACTTGAATACAGTCCAAGCACAAAACCCAGAAATGCTGAAGCTAGCATCCAAGATTGCTCCCGCTATCACGAAGGCACTCAACCCTCCAAATGACCAGCTCGATGATGAGACCAGAGCACATTTGACGGAATTGGTAGCCTACATGAGCGCAAACTAGATTGCAGAATTTTACTAGAATATTGACAGGATCGAAATAAATAGCGCGGAAATGTTGGGATAAGGTTATGGAATGAACGATGATACCACGGCATGTAGATCACCACAAGCAAATTAGCAATGATACTCGGTTTGATAGAGTTAAAAGACGAGTTCCCACCACTTGCTTGTTACAGTAGGCTGCTGTGATTTAACCTGCCAGTGTTGAAATAGCTACAAAACAACCAAAGGAACATCTGTGAAACTGATCAACGAGTCATCTAAAAATCTTGCCTGATTCGAGACTTAAGGATATCTTGGACATAGTGGGATGAGGTATTTCATTGTGCTTCCGGTAATGTCTGCCCAGTTTTTGAGGGCTTATGCTTTTTGCCGCGCCCTCGACGTCAACCTTGATTGTATGCCAACGTAGATGTATAAGGGCGCGAATCAAATCCGGCCGCCGATCACAAAATGTGACTTGCAGGCATTTTGAATATGCTCGTTTCATACAAGTGACTCAAAAATTAGTAATTGGATCAGGCATTCCTGTATACACACCTCCGCAATCATTAGCGATTCGTGCACGAACCTCATTCTCGCGGTAACGTCGCTTCGAACCCTAAAGGGGTTTAGATGCCTAGAGACTTAGTATATTGTATAATAGGGCATCCTTACCACTATCTAGAAATAGTTATAGTTATATAAAAACGGGCCGAAAGGCGTTAAAGCTTCTTTGAACCTCTAGCGTCGTATTTTTAGTATAGAATATACTAAAATCTAGATACTATTAGCCTTGAATAGCTCCTCAAACCTTATTAATATTAATAAACTTAATACTAAAACTATACTAATCTCTTATAGTAGACTTTAAGCTATAGGGCGCTTCTTACTCGCTCGATAAGTACTACTTTTAAAGCCGTCGTATTACCGTAAAGCCCGTAATATTACGTGGAGGAATATATACAAAACTCGCTTTCTTAGGGCCGCCAACGGTACGGTCTCGAACCGTACGGTTCGGTTTCGGGTCGGTCTGGTTCGGGTTTTAGGTTTGGGTTTAAAGGCTAGAACCTGAACCGAACCCGTACCGTTAATACGTGAACCCAAACCATGGTTTACGGTTCGGGGCCTACGATAAAACCGTTTATAACCCGTATAAAAACCGTTTATAACCCGTATATAATATATAGCTACGTATAATATAGTAGGATAATATTAAAGATTCGAGAAATTCTCTAGTAGTCCTCTAGTAGTTATAATTAATATAATTACTAAATTTAGAGGTATTTACTTAATTATATTATAAAACTAGTTTATATATTAACTTTAAAATAAATTTAAGATAGAACTTTAGAACTTAAATACCTTCTCTATCCGAAATATTCTTATCCTCTTTATTCTTAATAATACCTTCTCTATTCGAAAAGTCCTAATCCTCTTTATTCTCAATAATAAAATCTTCTTTATTACTATTATATCTATCTTCCTTATTAACCTCTATATTATCCACGTTATCTCCTTTAATATTAACTAG
>QWZN01000201.1:0-45411 GCA_003693225.1 Venturia aucupariae | reverse complement strand
CCGCGAAGTACTTACTTAACTTATAGAGGAATACCTTATATCTAGCTATATTATCGCCTTTATACTTCGGAGGTATCGGGTAGTAGAACTTCGGGAGCTAAGAATTACCCTCGTAGCTCTTCTTAGCTAGTTCTATACTACTAGTAGCGGCTAGAGCTAGCTCAGCTTCCTTAAGACGGACCTATAAGGTTACGATCTTTAGCTAAGCTTCTAGCTTAGCCCTCCGAGCTATTAACTCTAGGTTATTCCCTACTATATCCTTAGATAGCGTCTTAGGAGTAGCCGGAACGACTAACTCGGAATTAGTATTCTTGTCGATAACTAGTAGGTCCTTACGGGAGGCTACTTTATCCTCTAGCTACTACTACGTATTAGCTTCTAGATCGGTAACGTTATTGCTAGCTTCTACGCTCTAGTTACGTATCTTAGGTCCTATAATCGTTTAGGGGAAGGTCCGATCTCTAATAGTATTAACGTAGTATACTCCCTTAAGGGGTAGAGCGTTTACAATATAAGAATACGTAGTAGTACTATAGGGATAGATATATTAAGAGAGAAAGGGGATTAAATATATATATTTAGAGTAAACGCTAGAGAGGAATCTCTCCTACGTCTAAGCGATAAAATATCTACGTGTACGAAGCTAAGGCTATACGTGCCTTAGTACGTAACCTAGCTTGTTACCGGACTAGTATCTAACCTATATCTAACTAGTCCCGGAGTCTAGAATAGGTTATAGATCCTAATATAAAGAGCCTATAAGATATAATTAAGGTTAGAAGCTAAAGGGTAGTTATCTTTATAAATAGATAGGTCAAAAAATCCAATCCTATATAATACTTTAGACGTTAAGTAGTCTAAGGTCCGTCCTAGGTCTACTCTATCTGTCTCTCTATCTGTTGTTACTGTAGACTCGGAAACAATTAATCACTTTAGTTCTACCTAGGTAGATATATCACAAGCATTAAGTCTTATTAAGTCGATCCTCGGGTAACGACTTCAACCTTCATTTCATCGCCAGCAGGCGCATATGGTCACAATCATCTCGACTGCAACATGGACTCTATCGTCTGCCGCTTGAGGTCCTGAAGACATTAATCAGGTTACATCCACACTTCCATCATGCTATGTAATTCTCGCTCTGATGGAACTTCGCTCTCCTCCAAAACTTGGTACCTCACCAAATCGACTCGCTCGGACGAGGTCGCTTTGATTTTGGACAAGCTATATATACAGGCAGGTCTCGTTTCTCCTTCCTTGAAACAAACAATATCGACCGCAAACTACTACACTGCTATAGTATCTGGAGCTCCTGCTCTTACCTGCTCCAACAAGCTCCTCCTCTCAACTCTCGAACACTTAGTCCGAAGTCAAATCCAGACAATTGTCCAAATATGACATCTCAACTTAACAACAACAACAACAACAGCGATTCTCGCAGGGGTTCTCACAGCGATTCTGGCAGTGTTTCTCACAGCAGTTCTCGCAGCGGTTCTACAGATCTGAACGCCAACAGGATGGCTGACATGCGCAGGATTATGGCCTCAGATTCAGGACGGCCAAATACCCAACCAAACTCCATCATGCCGATCTGGCCTCAGTCTGCACCATCTGGAATTCCAACTGAGGCGCGGCTCGGGTCGAACGCGCCTCTTAACAACCAGGCAGCCCCTTCTCAGCAGGCAGCTGGTCAACCCAACTCGCCGCCGAGACCTCTCACCGGCAATAACTTCCAGAACAATCATAGCATAGGCGGTCAAACAGGCCCCGTCTTACGAGCTCCACAAGCATACCATTATGCTAATGGCAATACATACCTTGATCCTATCCAGCATCTTAACCAGTATTGTCCTATAGCACAAGTCGTGCCACCATACTCTCACCAGCAGGCTACGCCTCCGGCTCTTGCACCAGGGTTTAGGCAAACCACATATATGCCGCAGCATGTACACCAGTTTCCCAGTAGCCTCACCCCAACACACTCTTATCCAAACTATCCTCAACCCTGGCCGCTCACGATAAATGCACCAGAAGACAAAAATATCCAGAGCCTTGGCTACGAAGATGCCATCATCCTCGTCCATGCTCGCTGGGAAAATCATCCGAAAAGCACGCCAATCAAGAACATCATTAAGGAAGAATGTGATGAATTGTCAGCGCGGTCGAAATCTACAAAGGCACAGAAATGTCGTATCGATAGATCTACAGGCCCCTTGAGCCCAGAGCATGAGCACCTCTGTCCAGAAAAGAGGATTATCCACTCGCCTACGCACGTGAACACGGTCTGGTCGCAGAGAGACCATTATACTCTGGCGTCTTTGAACGAGCTCTTTCAACTAAGCGATGAGGAGCTGCTGAAACTTATCGACGAAAAGGCAAACCTTGTTCTTAAGCAGAGGATAAAGGACAAGAAGCCCTGTGGCCACTGCGACCTTGTTAAGGACCGGATCCTCAAAGGCACCGCCAGTCCTCCCGAAAGTTCTTCCCCATCCAGCATCGTCAACCGCGCTGTAGCTACTACAAAGATACTTGTTGGCGGAATTCCTCCGTACGCTACCAGACTCGATATACTTAAGCTCTTCCAGCCATCTGGACTCCCACTGAACCTCAAATTTGGCCCTATCAAGAAAATCACACGACTAGAGGAATGTGCTTTTGTTGAATTCAGGGACCGTAGGCATGCCGAGGAAGCTATTAACAAGATGCAAGGATATCCCTTGGATGCAGGTGGAAACATGCGTCTTCGTCTTTCCTGGGGCCGACAGCAGGGAAAGTGAAGTAACCAAAGGAGATCGAGTATAACATTACGTGTACAGTATATACTAGATATGAAATGGAGATGGTAACAGGGAACGTAGTAGATAATCGGTTGCTAGATATACTAAAAAAACAGACAAACTTCTACAACTTGAATTAGTAACGCGGCCACGATAGATAATTTAGTATAATTTAGCTATTGAGAAATAATTCCTAAGCCTAAATATTTTCAGGAATCCCGTCGAGTTTAGGTATTTTAGCGACTAATAAGTTACGCTTTAGTTAGAGTTCGATTTATTAGCTGTTCAAGCTCCCTATCACTCGCTAAAAACGAATAGCTGCGCTAAATCTCGATAGACCCAATAAATAATGAATTTTGAAGTGGCTTCTCCTTTTTAAGTAAACTTGAGACTGAATATACCTTCTCTAGCGCTAGACCTGCAGGTACAACAAATCCACGCTCAAAAGAATCATTCCCGAACACGCCCTAAGAAGGAGGTTGAAGAACTATTATAGCACTTTGGAAAAAACACTTCTTCGTCTCCAAGCCCTTTCGAATGTTCCCCAATTGGCCACATTGGTATGTAGCACAGTTCCTAGGTGCAAAGATTAGCTCTCGCATCCCCAAGAACATGGGTAATGTGAAGAAACTCACGTCTGATTTGCACCCTTCACAGCCCGTCCATTGTTCCACCCAACCCAGCCAGGCGTTTACTTCTTCGATCTGTTCTTTCCATGCCGATGCTTCAGCCGGAACAAGCGGCGTACCCTCAACGCTGGCCTTTGGATTGGTGTTGAATTTGGTAAGCCATTCGATCTCGACTTCGAGGCCGATTCGAAAAATGGTGTTACATATTGCGCGACCAGGATTGCATTTACTGCTTCTGCGATCAGCTTCTCGCTTTGGCTCAACACCTCGCCTTCCAAAAGGCTATACTGAGAGCGGCAACGACCGAGGGCCGACCGAGCTCCCGGTGAATTTATCGAAAACTTCTGGCGCAAAGACTCGACCGTGTCAGGTCCGGAGGGGTATTCGAAGAAAGGAAGCATAAGCCAATGTGTGATCAAACGCACTGATGATAGCCAGCTGCGAGTGTCCGGATCAGAAGGAACACCCAGTATCGCTAAGAGTTTGTGCAGGTTCTGGGCATATGTTGCAACAATTTCATGCGTGTTGAGACGCCAGTCGATGCCGCTGCATTCAGATTCCACCAACACGTTCGACAAGCTCGATTGATCGAGATCTTGCATTTTGATACCGTCATGTTTGGAGACGTGGTTTGTCCGGTGCCTGCGTCGCCGACTCGCCAATTGGCTAAGTGCAGATTTTCGAAAGACTCCGGTCTTGGGTCCCTTCCACTTTCCTACGGTGCTGGAGACGAAAAGTTGAGGAACGAAGACGACTCTGTGGCCACAACAGGCGTGGTAAGAACAGCCAGCAAGTCAAAATTCGACAGCATGTTGCCTCGTTGGGTTGAGTAGATGTTGTGTGCTGGAAGAGATGCATGATGGGCTTTGTAGTCACGAAGAAATCGTTATCAGCAAGTGACGCGTCAACGCTAAGGCTCAATTGTGCTGGCTGCGGCTCTGCAACCGGAGGGGCTTATCCAGACATGTACCGATTTTGGATGATGGTACGGTGATATTCAATTGTTGCTGGGTTGGAGTTGGGGATAGTACAAGAATTATTCCCCAGGTTGTTAAGCTGTAGATCCTAGACCGCCTATGAACTTCTCGTACCCCCACCTATATTCCTCGCTGGCACGGACTCGGCACAGACCGGACGACAATCCACGCATGCATGGATAAGATGTACGCCTATCAGGGGGAGGGGAGAAGAAAGCGGGCTGATATGGCAGTGTATAGCCCTAGGTAGGAGACATCTACTATAACAACCACCTTCATAGATAGATACCTACGTTATATCTACTACAACAACCACCTTCATAGATAGATACCTATGTTATATAGCCATCTATTACATTGTTAATCAAGTACCATAAGTCAACTCGATAAGTATTAAGAATGTCATGTCGCTAATTCAGATCTCCCCATGTACCGGATTCAGATGTCCATCTTCCAGGTCTTCAAATAGCAACATGGAGGTGCAAGTCAGTGTGCAGCTAGCTGTTCACGACGATTGATTCGAGCGGACTCGGGAAGCTCTAGAATAGCTCAAGCCAAGGTGTAGGAGTAGTCGGTAGAGGTAGCGTGTGCTGGGTAAAAATGGCTTTCGTCCCGTCTTAAGCCTGCCTGGCTTCATGTAAGGGGCGACCTCGGGCTTCCTTGGCTCACCATAATAGAAGCAGGACATTGTTTATTAATACTTATTCTCATCTCAGAATCACCCTCACCCTCACCCTCACTCATCCTCCCGCCTTTGCTTGAGCAAGTGCAAGTCATGGCTGGGAGCTAAGGAGTACACTTTGCAGCCATTCGCTAGGTAATTATACATTCCAGCCTCCCTCACCATAGTGAACCTCGCGAGCTCCCCTGCTCTCTGAGGAACTCCAAACATCCCATCGTCAATCATACTATGGCGAGTTCGCCCTTGCTTTCCCTGCCCTCGCAAGTGCACGCCCGCCCACGATAACCAAATCCGAATGCGCAGAGATTGTTCATCGCCAATGGCACACGGAATGGCTATTCTATATAGCTCGCTCCACACAATTTCCTTCCCACTACCTTTCCATTCCATATTGTACGTCACGGCTAAGCGCTGGCAATACATATCCCATCATACTCTGTACTTGCATCGTTATCTGTCGTTCATCCAGCTCGCTCTTCATTTGTCTCCTTTCCGTGTTCTCGTCGCTATCATGCCTCCAATCTATCCCGCGTCACCCTCCTCGCCATCGAAGCGCTTTTATTCCTCCACGTCTTTGATCGATCCCCGGAAAAAAATCGATATCAGCACCTGGATCATTCTCGCTGTTGCCCTATCCATTCTCGCTTCTGCATTCATTATCCTTTACCTCGTCTGGCGGAATCAAAGAAATGCCAGAAAAGAGGCGTTGGAGGGGGAGGTCGATCATTCTGGAATGATGACCTTTGGAGAGGAATATGGCGTTGATCTGTGCAAAGTCAACGACAAGTTCAGACAGTTCGCCGAGGAAGAGGAGCGTGGAACAGCTGGTACTGAGATGGGTGCGATCGGGAGAAGTCCACTACGCTCAGGAAGAAGACCTTCGAGTCCGCTCTCCGGCAAGACTTTGGACGGCGATGATGATAATGTCGCACGCCATCTTCTGAGATGTCCGCCTAGTACTCCTGCTACTCCTCCCTTTGGAATCTCGACGCCTAGTCGAAATACACTGCAGCCAATCCTGACTTGCACGCCGGATCGAAGTGATCGAGAGTCGACTGTCGAGCGCGAACTCATGGAAATAGAAAGGGCAGGCAAACCAAGAGGTGGATGGTGGAGTAACATAGAGGAGGAGCCACAGGAACTTCCCCGTGGTGGTTCTCGAGACTTTGGCTCGCGAATGATCCCGTCTGAGGAACTTTGTTCCTCTCCATCAGCCATCACGCCTATATCACCAAAAAGGCTCTCAACAGTTTTTCAAAGTCGACTGACAACGCCTGAATCATTAACTCCGACAAGGAGCGAATCTTCCCATGCTGTACCATCGCACACAAGTCCAGAGCCAATTGCACTTCTAATTCCAAACTCGCTGCCAAAAGATTTTCAAAGACTACCATCATCACCTTCGCCATACGTGAACGCACCTCTCCCGGCAATTCCGCTTCGAGCTGTAGCTCGAGGTAGATCACCAGCACCAGCACCTATCAATACTGCCCGAGCACCGATAATGATGTACCCGGACGCAATCGAGGAGGATCACGTCCATGCGCCGAAGCTGGTACCAGGACATTACTACTCTCGGTCTCAACATCGCAAGTATTCAAATACGCCTCTCCCAGCCATCCCAGGTCATTCAATGCCTCGATCAACTTCTCCATCGCCTCCAGGGAGAATTCTAGCTGTAGGTTTCGATCCCGATTATTCTGATTCCGAAGATGATGAAGAAGTTGAGCTTCGAGAAGTTCGTGATTTCACATTTGCACGCGATCCATCTCCAGAACCGGAACTGGGCATGGGACGGCAGATCCAGATCCGCAAATCCTCTGGAAAACTGGAGGAATGGAGTCCGACACGGCTATCACAATGTCCCACAGCCGTTGCTACACCAGGAATGTTTTCTCCAGTTTTCATCCAACCACGCGTCATCTCCCCTTCTCTCGAGCGTGTTAGATCGAGAAGTCCAAGTCCGTTTAGTCCTGGAAGTCCTAGCTCAATACATCCGCTGAAAATGAATTCTCCATGCGCTGAAAAGTGTCCTTACTCGCCCGAACCGCCCCGCATCTCCACGGATGCCGACGATGATGAACTACATCTTCCTACTAGCCGACCTCTGCCCGCGCTCACAACACCGAGAACACAACAAGCTCAAGCAGTCGGGGCCGCGATGGTCCACCTCCTCAATGGGCGAGTTCAGCAGCATAAGTTGATGCAGATGCAGAGCAAACCCAGCGAAGGGGGGTTAGAAGTTGATCACTTGAGGGCGAGGGAGGTCTCTGAGGTACAGAGTCTTGCTTGGGCGGCAAAGAGGGGGTGGGGTGTTCCTACTACCAGTAGAAGGGACTAGGCTGTATTGACTTTAATGAGCTTCTCTTGTTCTTTCCGTTTCTAGTTTCTTGTATCATATCCCCCCTACATTTATAAAGCGTAGTCTTCTTCTCTATCTATATACCATACTAGACAGTCTTTAATAGCTTTAGTATTTTTATGTTAAGAAAGAGGTCTAGCTAAAGTCCGTTAGTCATCTAAGACATACTACTAAGGTAAAATCAATTAATTTTCAGTAAGTATAGCCATTATTACTCGACGTCTTTCCTGTACCAGTCCCTCCTAAAACATCGTCGACAAAACTGCCCATGACTTCATCTCTCTCCTGCGCAGTCTTGTCGTCCTCTTCCAAAAGCTGTCCCTCATTTCCACTGACCTCGACCCACTCCTCAGCCTTGCCTCCAACATCACACATGTCCTCAAACTTCCCTGCCATCTTGACGACACTAAATCTTAATAACCTGGGATCCGCATTCCACGTCTTGCGAAGTAAATGCTGCGCCCTCGCTGAGCTGTCGAAGCGCATGATGAAGTAATGGCCGATGGTGTGTTTGTTGCTTTGCGGGGCGTAATCTGAGGATAGCTTGCTGTTGGTAGGCTGATTCGAGGCCGGAGCGGAGCGATTCGGCAATGGTTTTGGGAGAGTGGAGACGCCCCAGTTTGTGAAGCCTCGTATTATGCCTCCATTGGTGAGGATGATTTTGCCGGCTGTGCGGGCGATACTGTCGTACCCATCAGTGTGAAGGAATGCGGCGGGGGAAGTGTACGATGGGAATGTACTCTTTGACTTCAGCAATGGAGCGCGGACGCACCTGTAGGCATTAGTAACGACGGAATTGAAGTAGGGAGCGAAATGGTTACGGTGGCTATCAGTTCGTACAGCATGCTCTATGTAGAAGCGATTGTTGTTGTTGCTTTCGATTCGCGTTCGAAATGTCATCCATGCACGAACTATCCTGCGCCGCCAAGCCCGAGCCACGTTCCAATTCCACCCGTTATCACCGGCCTTCGAAAAACATAAAACATAAAACATCACAGCAATGGCCGCCAGATTTTCAATTGCCCGTCTGGGATTTCTAGCCAACTCTACCCCCCTCCCAAGATCCCGGCTCCTCCTCAGAACCGCCACACCAAGCTTCAAACGGCCACAACGAGCTTTCACCGCGGGCGCCTTACGTAAGGTTATATATACTCCACGCTGGTCATTGCATTCATGTTCCTGAGAGTGGAAACCAGTTTAGACTATGGAATTGATCTCGATACTGCGATATTTATAGCCAGCACTTCGCATAGGCTGCTATAAGGTTGTGGGCATCGATGTCGAATTCAGAGACTCTATTGCGAATTACAGCTTTCACCTTGAGAAAGATAGAAAGTGAATGCATCGACCGTCCTGCTGCGGTCACGCGAAGCTGCTGATGGTGACACAGTCAGAACGAAGCAATATACTGAAGACCATGAATGGATTGAAGTCAATGGAACGACTGGTTTGTCTCTCTCTCCTGTTATCCCACTCAATTTCTCGCTCCAGTACCCCGCTACCACCATGCACTGGGCTTAACTAAAAGACACCGTAGTGACCCTGGGAATCTCCGCCTATGCCGCCGAAAAGCTAGGTGATGTGATCTACGTCGAACTCCCCGAAGCTTCGCTCGAAATCGGTGCTGGCGACGCAGTCGGTGCCGTCGAATCGGTCAAATCTGCCTCTGACATCTTGACCCCTGTAGGAGGAAAAGTGATTGAATCAAACTCGATACTGGAAGAGAAGCCTGCACTGCTTAATCAAGATCCTGAGGGCGAGGGATGGATCACGAAGATCGAGGTTGGGGGAGACTTGGGCGTGGAAGGACTGATGGACAAGGAGGCGTACCAAAAGTTCACTGAAGAGTCTGAATAGGCTTACTGCTGCAGAATGGGTGCGTCTCCAGTCAGACTGCAGGGGTTATTGGCTCCAAATAGCTTCTGTGTAGGGCGTCTGGGGCAGGACATCCAACCTCATACTTAACGAGGAAAGGCACGCTCGAAAGGACAGAAATCTAAATCAGCAAGCCAAACCAGATGTCGAGAAGCAAAAGAAAGAGTAACATCGTATCACCACAATTCCTACTCTTTTGCCTTTTCGCTTACACTTCAGCAAATTGAGACCGTTGAACAGCTCAAAATCTCCTAGACCTGTCCGTGGCCAAAGAGATCGATGATCAACACGGGTTTACGTCCAAACTACGCAGGAACTGATGTAGACCATTCCCTAGTTCATTGCGTCGATGGCGATAGATCCCTAGTCCAAAATTCCGGTAGTTCTCGGGGTGCCCTGTGACAGGAGCAGAGTGCTACAAGTTTTGAGGTAGTTTGAGAATGAGGTACAGGAACAAGACTCAGCGAAATCCAGTGGTGTTGCGGTGGTGGAGCGGCGAGCATATATTGAAGTTGAGGGTGGAGTCAGTAGATGATAGAATTGACGATAGACAATCCACAGGAGAGGTCATGCAAGATACCATGTCACAACACTCCCAGTGCAGAGACTCTCGACCTTTCTCTCCTCCTTATTTCTGTTACTAAAGAGACAGGCATGAGGTGGCCAAAGACCTCGACAGGAACTGTTCCCCTTCAAGTCCCCGGATTAAATGAGAAATGTTTCCCGTGGTTCAAGATGTACGGAAGTTAGGATCATTCAAGTTTTTGAACCATGTGAATGATGGGACATCAGATTCAGCCGAGTACGAAGCTGCTGTTGAGATGCTTTACGGACTTCATCTCTGTAGATTGAAGCCATGGCCAAGCGAGGTTGATGATTCCCCTCTATCTCCAGACGTCCTATACTGCTATCGATTATGCGTGGGATGCCAAAACTTGTCAAAAACCAAGAAAAACAGGTCCAATGATATCAAGAAAGACGCGACAATGTACATGACCATGAGTGGCCATCTGAAATTCCTCTTGATTGGAAGTCTGAGAGGTTGGGTGTCAGAGGAGAACTTGATTAGTCACCCTTCCAACCTTGTTGTTTGACGAGGGATATGTTGAAGCAACGGATTGGGTGATGAAACTATGTCTTGCAGAGATATTCGAAGCACGAGGACGAGGTGATGCTCCTCTCTGGAAAGCTCACACAGGCCGCATTGGGCGCAGAGGGAGAGATTCATTGAGGTTGTTGAGAATCCCGGAAAAATGGGAATACTAAACGTGAAGGAGAATAGGAAGACTTAACGTTCTTGACATAATCAGGATGATAAAGATGAGATAGTCTGATTGTAATCACAATCTATATTCTCGGCCTATACTGAAATGTTCTATTTCGCCACTACTTTGGGTATCACAATTCTTCCCAAACTTCGCCTTGCCACGCCAAACGATCCCTATTCGATCTACCCTCACTCGCATATGCAACTCATCTACCCCAATGGCTTGTCTCAATTTCGCAAGCCCATGATCCATCCAAGCGCCGCGAGAATGCAGTAGCATGACCTGCCTGCCCGTAATGCTGTGATATTTCTCAATCACTACCCTCTCTGCCACTCACCTACCTTCTGCCTCAAAATCTCTCGGTCAGTCAATGTCTTCCCATTCCTCTCATCCCTTTCAATATTGCGTGGGTCCTCAAAACCATATTCTCTACCTCCGTTGCTACCATCAGTCTCCACCTCCAACCATTCATTCGAGCAAGCTGGAACCGGAGATACCCTACATAAAGCCCAATAAATCAATGCTGAAATGATAAAGCCTCCGAAGAAATTGAAGTTATAAATACGCTCCGCCATTTCCGGGACCTTCCAACCACACGCACCAAGGAAGCCAATAATATTCATTAAGATGCCCGCCACGTATGCGACATAAGCACGCCAATGAATGCCGTAGCTGAAAAAGTACGGACCAGTTCTGCGTCCAGAGTAAAGGTCCTCGACTAGGATGTATCCCTTTCTCACAAAATAGTAATCGCAAACGATGACCCCTGCAATCGAGGAAAGGAAGACGGAGTACGCTGAAAGATAGGTTGTAAATTGGCTATCGCCCTTCAATAGGTTCCATGGACAAATGAGTAGACCGACCGTAGCACAGATATAGCCACCCCTTCTTATGGTCAAAAATCTTGGTGCGAGGGCGGTCATATCAGTGCCGGCTGATATGCTGTTGGCTGCGATATTCGTCCCCAGTTGAGCGAGGGCGAATGAGGCGGCAATCGTGAATACGCCGAAACGCGTTGGCAGGTCCCCTTCTTGGAGGAACGAGTCGAGGAGATCGAGAGGGTTCCAGATAGGTTTTCCGTAGATCACGTTAGAAGACGAGGAAACGAAAATTCCTATGATGGAGGTGAAGGCGAAGCCGATTGGAATGGTGAGCATCTGAGACCAGAGCGCGTCCGAGGGTTTTCGAGCGAAGCGGGAGAAGTCTGGGTTGTTGACGATTAGGGCTGCGAAATTGGCAATGGAGGACATGATGCCTTTCATGATAGCCCATCTCAGATTGAAGCCTGTGGCCGTGGCAGGTTGATGGATTATAGGACCAAGTCCGTGGGCTTTTGCTATTGCCCAGATAAAGAACTGTTACCAAGATTAGTGATGGGCACTTCATGAGCAAGCATTGACTTACTGCGACACCTGCAACTGGAACAATGAATGCCTTGACAGTGAACAGGTGGCGAACTTGATGAACAGGCAACCATATAGCTGGAAGACTGCCCACCCAAAACAGCAAGAAGGCAACAAAATCCCTCGTGTTCGTCCCAGAACTTGCCGGCATGGTGTTTGAGAGGTCTTCGTAAGAAGTCCAGATAGATCGTATCATCAGTTTTACGCAGGAGCCTCCAATTGAGGCCTGTACCCCATACCATACACATGCCACTGCGGCTCGATTGAAAACGGGCCACAGGGAGCCCCAGATACCAAAGCAGGATCTCGTGACGACCGAGAAGCCGATATGGTATTTTGCTCCTATACGACCGGTCAGGCAGACGAAGAGGCCGGAAACGGTGCAGCCGATCCAAACGCAAATCCAAGATTGCCACCAGGAGAGACCGGAACTCGTGATCATAGAAGAAGATATCATCCATGTGCTGATATTGAAGGAATCGGCTGTTGCAGGGTATTAGTAAGGCTTATAGATGAATTTGAACTGTCTAATACAAGCATAGAAGTCTCATCAATTCACACCGCTAGAAATCAACGCAGAGTATGTCGTTTATTGGAAGTCACTATCGATATCGGTATTGTTCTGGCCAGTTTCTGTAATTTTCTTGAAATTGCCAGGGGTCAATCGATACCAAGAATTGGATCAAAGGAAGATGATTGTTAGTAGGTATGAATCGATGAAACTGCTGTGCGGGTCGTTGAGGACGTGTCTTACCAATCCATAAACCAGCAAAATTCCAAGCACCCCATTGACGTCGCTCAGGTTCGACAGGTTTCAGATCGTGATTCGTCAGCATTAACTGGGTGTTCGTGAGACCTGGCTCGCACTCCACGGCGAGTCTGTCGACGAAACGAGCGACCTTGGAATCTTTGATATTTCCCACAATGATATGGAGACATGAGGATCCAGCTTGACTGAGGTAAGATGGCCGGACGACATGGGTGGTCGAATGCCGAGAGGGATCAGAAGGATGATAACGGTGGCGGGAATCCAGAAATGCTGCGCTCGGTTGAGGAGATGAAGACGAGGAGGCTATCAGCGGTTGTATTTCCCGTTCCCGGTCTTCTTGCGTTTGGAGACTGTAGAAAGAGCCGATTGGCGAGGAACTTAGAAACTTGAAAAAGGTCAATATTCCCGCATCCTTGGACAAGATTGATTTTTCTCATACCTGAGAATCGAAGCAAGACATAGTAGCGGTGGAGGGGGGTAGATGAGAAAAGCCCGTAGTTGAAGGAAGAATCGGGATCCAGCGCTGCAACCTCAGAACTGCAAGGCTGTTTATGAAGAGCGTCGAAGCCAGCTACGCAGACTGCACGCGAATGGTAGCCTCATCATAGTTATCTGTGGGAGTCTCACCGTATGGTAGGAGGTGGGAGGTGTGAGGTGTGAGGATGATTGGGTGATGCAGGTGGGGAGATGATAGACAGATGCCCTGGTCTATCAGTGTGAGATATAAGGCCGGCAAACGGTCAATGCGGCCCCCCCTATACACCTCCATACCTCCACACTTCAATAACACATTACAGCCTCATTTTTATACAAATACACCTTATTATATAGCAAATTTATTATTCAGAATCTGTACTACCTTATTATATTATAGGAGTACGGAAAAAAGTCGTTAGAAACCGTAAAAATCGCCCTAAACCTCGCTATTATACGCTACTACTAGACTTTAAATACAGCGGTTTAGGGTATCTCAAGACTCCTACTAAAGCAGCCCTTTAGGCGCTGAAAGAGCTAGAATAGGAGGAGGGCCTAGCTATTAACTAGAAGATAAAATAGAAGATTACTAGCGTTATAAGGTAGACTTAGACTAAGGTCTTTAATAGCAGTTCTAGCTCTATTAGGACGTTCTATAATATACTAGACAATGGCCCTAATACTAGGGGTAGAAAGCAAGCCCTTATAAGATTAGTTACGGCAAAAACTAGGGACTACCTCGACCTTCCTACTAAGAAAGTATCCCTCTAGGATAGAAGCGCTCCGTAGTAGACTATTATCGAGGTAGTAGGCAATAAATTACCTAAAACTAAGTACCGAAATAGAGAGACTAGCTAGTAGGATTACTACTAGGAAGTAGAACCTTAGACTATCGCTAAAACTATAAAATAATACGAAGGAATTATTACTATAGTAGCTAAAGAGGAGAAATAACTAAATCTATTAGTAATAGCCTACCGCCTCAAGTTCTATAATAGGTTTCTCGGGGTTAAGGTTAATTAATCGGACGCTAAAAGGCCTTACTTATATAACTAGAGAGACGTGGTTTTTATAGATAAATTCTACGAGAGCGTAGGACCTTAGAATATACTTAGAATTAAGCGGAGAGAGGGCTCACGGTATAAGGCAAAGAATATATAGTAGAAGGTATAGACTACGAAGGATAACCGCTAGGCGGCGAAGGAATTACGGACCTTAGAGATACTTCACGTCTTTATCACTATAGGCTATAATTATCGTAAGATGATCTTCTACTTTATCAAGAATAAGGTAGGAAAGATAGATAAGGAAGTCTACTATAAGTAGATCTTAAGTTACCTTACTCCTAAACTTAAAGAGAGAGGTCTTACTCTTTACTACGATATAGATTCAGCGTATACAAGCAAGGTAGTAAAGGATTAGTATACTAGGAACAGCCTAGACGTAATTATTACTCCTCTAGAGTCTCTAGATCTCTCTATCTATAAGACCGTAGCTAATCCTATAAAGAGGAACTTCTATAAGAAAAGAAGTAATACTAGGGTAGAAGCGGCGAAGCGATTCGAATAGGTTTTTATATAGGAGATGTCTTAGAGGATAGTAAGGAATCTATTTAGTATATACACGGTAAGGCTTTATGAATGCCGTAGAATAGGAGGGTAAATGACGAAATACTAAGCAAAAATGTACTATAAATATAATACTATGGTATAAACTATTACCACTCTTGAAATCAAGCTAATGCGACAATTGTGTGTTGTGTAATGTCGCTGAGTATGTACCTGTATACCAAAGTTTTGGTGGGGAGGCACATGCGCATGGACCGTGACCGTTTGCCGGCCTTATATCTCACACCGATAGCCTGGTCTACGAGCACGAGGTACCACAGTAAACAGTACGTGGGGGAAGGCAGGGGTCTGATAACGCATCTGACTCGATGATATCGAGTAACTTGTAGAAAAGATACATTTTTCTTTGTGTACCTAATCTTTCTCAGACAACATTACCTACTCATTCAGTTGGCACTCCTTTCAATAAGGTAGCAGCAACTCAAGCGCCCTTTATCGGAATCTCTTGAATCGACATCGACATGTATCGTCTACGACTATTTCCCTGCTAGCTTTGGGAACTTGACGACTAGTCTATCAATACCTAGGTTCATCTGTCTAGCCGCTTGAACCAGCCATGTTGAACTGCAACTTCATTTTCTAGCCTCACCCAATCCGAACAACCTCACACATCCCATTATCGAATACAACTTCGACACCATAGCTCCACATATCTCGCAAAGTGTTAAAGCGTAAGAACCCGGAAACTCAAATATGGTGCCATTGAATGTGGTTTCGCTCTGCTCATTTCCCTAATTCTCCATATCCGCATCTATCCATTCTTTACTCTTACTCGTCGTGAACAATCGCCTCTAGTCTCGTCTTCGTCAAGCTCGCTGTACGAAGCAAGCTGGCCATTTACAATGGTTCGAGCCCGTGTATTGGAGGAAGAATTGGTGTAATGTCGGGATAGTTGAATCCAATAATACAAGACAAAAGCCAGATACACTCTGTAAGAATACAGTCACCCTCACATACATAGACCTACAACTTGGACTGACTGTCCGCATCACTCGTGACGCTCAACAACCCCCGAATGATCGAAGGAACCGTTCGGTTTAATTAGAAGGGTATGACATCCACGCTCAAATTGCCAAAAAGGTCATAAAATGTCGTTGAAAACCCAGTGCAGTCGACTCAGTCCCACAGCAATCATGAGATGCCGAGGCCGACCATTAGAGCCTCGTTCAAGATGCCCGTCGATCCGGCGTCGTTGGCCTCACGTGAAGCAACGGTACACCATCGTCCTCCTCACGTCACCTCCTCCCACCACTCTGCCTATTTGGACCCAATTTCGATCCATTTGTTGAGTTAAAAGGTGATACAGCAGAGGGTGGCTGGCTTCCATTATCCGGTGTCGAATTGCGATTGATTAATGGCGAGGGTTGACCGTGCGAAAGCCTGTTTCCGCCACCCGCAGAATTGCCCGCATCCATCTCATGATAGACGACCGGTTCAGCAGGTTGTGGGAGCTCGTTTGCAAAGCTGTGGGGTCTCTCTTTACGGTCAAACATCGGCGCTCCCAATTCTGAAATTTGGTGTTGGCCTCCTGCGTCCATTTCCGCGAGACCACGTTCTGCTTCACGGCCAATTTTGTTGTCATTATAGGATCTTTTTCGAAGTGGTTCACCATTCCCATCGAGTTCGGGTATTCGGTTATTTTCTTTCCGTTTTCGTAGGAACCAAAATACTGCCGCTAGTGCCAGGATTGCGGTGACGACGCCTGCCACTGCAATTCCAGCGATGGCGCCGGTGGATATGCCGCTGCTGGGGCTTGAGGCAGGGTTTTTTGGATGGATTGTTACAATACGCGATGCTGGCATTGGTGATGAGAAGGTGGCTTGATGAAGTGAAAAGTTCTTCCTTTCGTAATCGACTACGATATATGCCTCCTGCAACAACGCCCGACCAAGTGCGTATTGGGTCTCATTGTTTGCCCTACGAATTGGGAAGTAATTGACGTCCTCGGAATAAGTTGGCCATCCAACTCTTAGATCAAAGGCGCCATAGTTTAAGCGAATATTCGTGCCATTCCCGTTGTCATATGCCGTATCGCCGATCTTAAAAGTGATGGAGGGATTCAGAGCTTTCAAACGGGCATGCATCGTGTCGTTTACCGTGTAGAGATCGCTTTGGTTGTCGTATGTCAGGCCGAAAGCAGCTTCCATTTTATCACATACCGCCCGTGGTAGCCAGACATGGGGCACTGTGCTGTCTATGACGGTGAGATGGCCTGCGTTCACCGAGAATGATGTCGTCCCAACCAGGGTGTTGTCTGCAACAATGGACTGGACACCAACTTTCAATGGATTTGCGTCGGATGCACCAAATGAGAAGTAGTGTGGAGTCGCATCTACCTTGAACCTGGATGAATCATAACCACCCAAGATCAAGTTCCCAAGCACGCCTTTCTGCTGATACGAAGCCCCAGCCGTGTAGCCATACGAAAGACTAGGGATGAGCTTGTTGTCCTTCATCTGCTCCATGAAAGTCTTTACAGGAGTGCTGCTGCTCGAAAACGACGTGGGCTGGATGCCTAGACCAAGAACGCCCAGAAGATAGTCCTTCGCGGCAATTCCGGCAACGACCTGCTTGGCCAGGGAGACACCGCCAGATGAGCCGTTTCCTCCATTTAGTGCAAGCACGTCTCTCCCATAGTGTCCATTTGCCTTGTAGTTCAGAGCGGTTTCGAGCTCAATCGCATATAGTCCTTGTTCATCCCATGTCGTCGACTGGTTAATTAGAAAGCCTGATGGAGGATTTCCGTTGAAGGGCTGGACGCCTCGAATTGAAGGACAATTTGAGGGGTCTGCTGACGTGCATCCGTCGGGGAGAGGTACCCAGATTTCTGAGGCTTTGGTTGAAGGAAGGACGTGGAAGCTTTGTAGAGGTGTGCCCTACGAAATGTTTGATCAGCCGGGCAGAGGTTGTGGTAGAGGAAATGCGGTGCATCTTACGACTGCAAGGTTGAATGTTGACCATTGCCCGTCCCCACCCTCAAAGCTTTGGGAGGGACCCACTACCAAAGGCGCTGGCACCGTCGTCGCCCGCTTGGAGAGGTGTGGAGACATTGCAGCTGGAGACGTACTCGGCTGGTAAGAGGTGGTGGATGGTGCCTCTAACAAAGACTGAAAGAGCGGATAGGCAGATTATTATTGATTGATGCGGCGAAACTGTACCATACTGCCAAGCCACCGATGAGGACTGACTCCATATGGGTCTGGCACCGTTTGTGGTTCCATCGCTTTACTGGTAATCATTGTTTCTCTAAAAATAGGCGGCCTTCTCCTGACCTGGTATTCGGTGTCGGTGCTTCTACATACTGTGGTAGCCGGCCAAAAGAACGTTATTTGGTGGGTCCTCGGTCTTTTCGATTCCTGCCACCCAACGCAGAGGTATAAGTATGAATCTGATATCGTTACGAAGCTAGAAATCAGGCGAATAAGACCTTTGAAGACCGAATAAGAAATATCTAGTTCTTACGAAGATACGAAAGAAAGACGACCTTACGCACTGACCAGGACAAGGGTCAAATTTAACGTTTATTTGGCCAGCTACCACAGTATACATGGCACCTCTACCAGTACCTACCTTGATACCTACGCTAGTACAGCGGAGTCTAACCTATACAGACAAGCTCTAAACTTGTCGAGACCTTCCATCAGATACCATTTCCCTCTGGGAGCTAGTCGCTACCCTAACAAAAGATCAGAAACACTGACAGCCGGTGCCGGTGCAGATGCGATGATGGCATTTGGACAGCCATGCCGTTGCGCTCCTATCATCTGTCATCTTGGATAGAGTATATTCGTTGATTTCCTAGAGACTGGCTCGAAGTACATTCGTTGATTTCCTAGAGACTGGCTCGAAGTACATTCGTTGATTTCCTAGAGACTGGCTCGACATTCTACCTATACCATGTCGAGATTGACATCACCCCTAAGCATCATCCTCCTTGAAGCTTGTGTGCTGCAACTTTCCCCCTTCGTCGAGGGCGCAACTTCAAGCAACCTGAGTACGACTTCAACCTTGACAAACTTGAATTCGGCATCGTGTACTGGATGTACGATATCAGTCGGTAGGTTTGTCGGTCAACACGGCCTCTACGAACCGATGCTAACTTTTACAATCAGGACCGACCATATTGTCGTATCCGTCAGCAGTAGAGGATGTGACCCAGAACGTAACAGCTACTGTCATCCCGTACATCACACAATACGATAATGTGAACATTACGACTTTTTCCACCTTGTATGCCTCAGGGGCAAGTGGACAAACTGTTATTCCCTCGCCCACAGCATCAAACCTAAAATGGACAACATTGGGAACAACTTTGACGTTATTCTCCCCTCCCCAAAAGCAGCTTCTTCCATACTTACCTATATATTGCAGATACCCAACAACCTACCTCGCCTTCCCCTCCCCCGTAGCCGGCATCTCCAAGTCCAACCCCTCCTGCTACGCCGCCTTAACAACCATACGCGTGGATCCAGCAGATATATCCCACCTCGTCTACGCATCCACAGATCCCGCAGACCACGACCGCATAACTGCCAGCGTCGTCGCCTTTCTTGAAACCCTCCCCAGCATTAGTGCCGCCGTCTCCCCTTTCTCGCCAAGCCAATGTTCACCTTTTGCTGGACAGGGTACTCGGGCCCCGTTGGCGGGTTCGAGTTCAGTTGCCGCTACAAACAGTGTGACGAGTTCGGTGGCGGCGGTTACACATACGAGTGTGCAGTTCTTGATCACTCAAGGTCAAGCTGTTATTGCACGATCGCCTGGGACAGCCGCACCCCAGACGACGCCTCAAGCAACGGCCCAAGAGGCACCTGGTAAGGGTGATGGTACAAGTAGTGTTTCGACGCCGACGACTAGACCTATTATCACGGTAGGTGGAACGACCATTGCAGCTGGTGCTGATGGTGTGTTTGGTATTGGTGGACAAACTCTTGCACCGGGCGGAAGCGCTGTGATTGTTGAAGGAACGACGATTAGCATCGTTACTGGCGGGAGTGCCGCTGTGGTTAACGGTCAGACATCTACACTGGCGGTTGCTACGGGGTCTAGTTCGGCGAGTTCGACGCCGGGCTTGGTGGGGGGCTCTGCTGCTGTCAACCTGAGGGCTTGGTGGAAGAGTGTTGCAGTTGGATGCTTAGGGGCGGTTGTGGGATTCCTTGTGTTCGGCTGAGGGAGAGAAAACAAGGGTTGAGATGGTGTAGTGTATATTTTGTTGTCAAAGAAGTGATTGTACCACGACGTCGGAGATATATCTCCGCTGATAGCTACAAAAGCTGGCACAACCTTGGACTTGGACCTTCGTGTCAAGAAAAGCAATTGAGCGTGGGAGCGGCTGGACTGATACCAACACCTGGTGGGGATATGAATATGCTTGGCCAAGTAGGTGGAAGGCGGATGAAGTGGAGGTACCTAGGTATCATATATGCTGACTGAGGTGGCCCTCACGGGAGGCTGCACACTGACTCTCACGGGAGGCTGCACACTGACACCTAGGTAGCCACCTCAAGCTGCACTTGTTGGGCGCTGGACATCCATCCCCGGTCCTTCTCGGGCTGACTGAGGCTTTAGCAAGCGGCGACGACAAATACGAATGAAGGATCTCAGAGCGATGTGGATAAGGTAAACGGGGAAGACTCTCTTTTGTGTTGAGTTCTCCCCGGCCACCTGCACCTCCGTATCCACCGGCACACCCACCCACACCAGCAAGGTGCCCCACCACAATACGTCAAACGAGTTGCTCTCTCCCAACTTTTCAACCGTCTCCCACAATCCACACACCCGACCACACCTTTTCCTCTACACACCCCACCACACCTACCTTTGTCCTCGATAATCAATTGGCACCATGGGTTACGGAAAGACTGATGAGCTCGCCATCAACACCATCCGTCTGCTTGCAGTATGTTAAATCCCCCTTCCCCCTCCACATTGCCCCTCATCCTTCCCGGTGGCCAGCAGTCCGAAGCTCAACACGTCGCCAAAGACGTGATTCAAGACTGACAATATCTCTCTCGCAGGTCGATGCCACCTTTGCCGCCAACTCTGGTCATCCCGGAGCGCCCATGGGCATGGCTCCTGTAGCTCACGTTCTGTTCAACAAATTCATGACCTTTAACCCAAAGAACCCAGACTGGGTCAACCGCGATCGTTTCGTCCTCTCGTACGTCCTCAGTCCCGTCTATTGCACCGCAATCCATCAATTGGCTACCCGGCTCGTCTTCAGACCTTATCGAGTCCCTTTTTCTGGTGTCCTATCTTATCTGCTGAATATTTCAGATACTGACAAACTCCAAACAGCAACGGACACGGATGCATGCTCCAATACGCTCTTCTCCACCTCTTCGGATACGCTCTATCCCTCGACGACCTTAAGCACTTCCGCCAAGTCGACAGCATCACACCTGGCCACCCAGAGGCCCATGACACACCCGGTGTTGAAGTCACAACTGGTCCGCTTGGTCAGGGTTTTGCTAATGCCGTCGGTCTGGCCATTGCTCAGGCTCACACTGCTGCCGTTTATAACAAGGACAAGTTTGACTTGATCAACAACCACACATACATGTTTTTCGGTGATGGATGTGCTATGGAGGGTGTCGCCAGTGAAGCTGCTAGCATGGCTGGCCATTTGCAGCTCGGTAATTTGATTGCCATCTACGATGATAACCACATTTCCATCGGTAATTCATGCGCGTTCCTTTGAGGTCGAATTTTACTGATCCGCCCCAGACGGCGACACTGCTTGCGCATTCACTGAAGATGTCATGAAGAGATTCGAGGCCTACGGCTGGCACGTTCAGCACGTCGAGAACGGCGACAGCGATCTCGAGAGCATCGAGGAGGCCATCAAGAAGGCAAAGGCCGTCACTGACAAGCCATCCGTTATCAAGCTGACCACTACCATTGGGTATGGATCTCTGCTCCAAGGAACTGGAGGTGTTCACGGAAATGCGCTCAAGAAGGACGATATCCACCAGCTTAAGGAAAAGTTCGGTTTCAACCCAGAGGAGAGCTTCATCGTTCCATCTGAAGTCACTGACATGTACCACAAACACGCCGCCGAGGGAGCCGCCGCCGAGAAGGAGTGGGAATCCCTATTCGAGTCGTACGCCAAGGAATATCCAGCAGAACATGCCGATCTCAAGCGACGTCTTTCACGGGATCTCCCCGAAGGATGGCAGAAGTGCCTCCCAACCTACACGGTCAAAGACAAGGCTGTGGCATCTAGAAAATTGTCCGAGGCCGTGCTCGAGAAGATTCACGAAACCATCCCGGAACTCATCTCCGGATCTGCTGATTTAACCGGCTCAAACAACACCCGATGGAAGAAGGCCGTGGACTTCCAGCCCCCAAGCACCGGTCTGGGTGATTACTCTGGCCGGTACATGAGATATGGTGTCCGTGAGCACGCCATGGCTGCCGCCATGAACGGTATGTCCGCTTATGGCACTATCATCCCAGCTGGCGGAACTTTCCTCAACTTTGTCTCCTACGCCGCCGGTGCCGTCCGTCTATCCTCCCTCTCCCACCAGCGTGTTATCTACGTCGCTACCCACGACTCCATCGGTCTTGGTGAGGACGGCCCAACACATCAACCTATCGAGACTCTCGCCCACTTCCGTGCCCTACCAAACATGATGGTCTGGCGCCCAGCTGATGGTAATGAGACTTCTGCCGCCTATTATATGGCTCTTACCTCCAAGGGCACGCCATCTATTCTCGCACTTACACGACAAGATCTGCCACAATTGGAGGCTTCCACCATCGAGGGAGCTATCAAGGGCGGTTATGTCGCTCTTGAGGACAAGGCTGCTGACATCACCTTGGTATCCACTGGTTCTGAGGTTAGCATCTGTCTCGAGGCTGTCAAGGTTCTTGCTGGGAAGAGCATCAAGGCTCGTGTTGTTTCAATGCCTTGCACAGAGGTTTTCGATGCTCAACCCAAGGACTACCAGCTTTCCGTCATTCCAGATGGTATCCCAACCATGTCCGTCGAGGTGATGACCACCATGGGCTGGGAAAAATATTCCCATGAGCAATTCGGTCTAAACAGATTTGGTGCTTCAGGTCCTTACAAGGATGTTTACGCTGTAAGTTCACGCCATCGTTGTCGGATTCTTTTACTTCATACTAACAGTTTGTGCTAGAAATTTGAGTTTACGCCTGAAGGCATCTCCAAGCGTGCTGTTGCTACCGTGGACTTCTGGAAGGATGTCAAGCCACTCCGTTCGCCGGTTAACCGCGCTTTCCAGCAATTGATCTAGATTCACGAGACATTCGGGGCATCAATTGAGAAGAATGAAACCAAAGAGTTGACCGAAAGGGTTTGATGACATTGTGAGATAGCATTCATGATGAAAAACGTGAAAATGGACCGAAATTATATAGCCAATGACTTTGTTTATTTGTACAATACTAATATGCCTGTAAGATTTTTCTCCCTCTTGCTGTATCGATAGCATAGCCCTAAAGACATTCGTTTTGCATCGTTCATCACCTGTTTCTCTATCATCTGTTCCCCACCCTCCAAAGTTCAACGCCCATACTTCCTTCAAATTCTTCCACACCTGTTCCCTCTCCCGCTCTCATGCAGTTTTCTAACCACGTCCTGTACTCTTCGCGTACGTTTCCCACAATAGTTACCCTCTTCACTCCCCTGACGCCCTCGAACATTTTCAATGTATCCAAATTGCTTGTCCCATATTCCGCTTGCCATACCTCCACCTCCAATTCCTCACATCCTGTAAACGCTGCTACAACCTGAGCGGGTCTGAAACGCGGGTCGGTGTCCAGACGGATATTCAAGTACCACCGCCTGATCTTGCCGATCATCCGAGGGGAGGTGATGGGTTTATTTGGAAACAATAGATACGGCATTGATGTCAACAGCGAGGGATGCGCGCAGAATGTTTGTGTCGAGTAGAGGATTGGTAACGCCTCGGCGTGAATTCGGCGCGAGGTGAGGAGGAGGGAGGGGCTCAGGTCTAGGGTTGGTAGGAGAAGGGTTGTGATACTGCTGGAGCGGGTTGTTTGGCGTTGGTAGGGGTGAAGATTTGTGGAGGGGTTAAGGAGGAAAGTGTAGACTGAGAGGGCATTAGTCGGGAGTTTGAGAAGTTGAAGAGGACGGGGAGTGGTCTACTTTGGAGACGGATTTCGCATGGAAGGAGGAAGAATGATGGTATTGAGGTGGGGGGAGCTTGTGTGGTGAAGGCTTCGGCCATTTTCGCCAGATGACATTGTTCAATTGAGGGAGGATGGGAAGAAGGAGGGTGAGTGGTCCCTTTGAAGTTAGAATAATGACGGTACCTAAAGTCTGAGAGCTTGGCATGGAGCTCTTATCGCGATCCTGGCGTCAGCCTCGGCCTGGTGGGGGAATATCACGTGTGGGGTAGATGTTAAGGTCTAACATCTATTCATAGAAGTTGTAAGAATCTCTTACATTCTATCCCTGTATCTTCCACGGCTTATCTTACATAGCCTTACTCCCGCCTGGTCCTCACCTATCTCAGCAAGAGAGTGGATCGATTAAGAGCAGATGTGGGTGGCGAGACAATGATATCTCGTTCAACGAGTGAAGAATAACGCTGGCGAGCTTAGCTTCTTCGAGAATGGCCAAAATTTTATCAACATGGATCTAAATTCAAGGGTTGGCAAAATACCAACCGATCGAGTCCAAGGGCCTCTTCGGGAGTGGGATATCTACCGACCAAACACGCGAAGCCATAATCAATCCGCTATCATACCTTGCGCGTAATGTAATTTGACAGAATGTTCATCGCTCGTCACTATATACCCACAGTTGGACCTCCGATCTCATGCAATCTAAGGATAAGCCCACCCCATATCGTTTGTACTGCACCATGTAACCACCAGATGGAAGTATGACACCTGGACGCCACTGTGGGTATGTTTGATTGAATATGTATAGGAAAGTTGTCGAAGGCGTATATGCATCGCCAGGTTGGGTGTAAGCAATACTCTTACAAGACTTGGTATCTGTGGCGTTGTTAGTTGGAGAAAAGCGGAGGGTGAAGAGGAGTGGAATTGTACTTCTCAAGAACCATAGCCAGACTCTTGGAACTGAGTTCTTGGTCTTCGGGGATCTCGTCGACAACAGGTACCAGACCTGCGAATTTGTCGCCACCCCTGTACGCCAGTATAGCTGGTACACCTGCCACTTCCATCTCTGCTTCCTCGTAATTCAGTTGTACGAATCGTGTGGTTTTGCATGATTTGGCGATGTCACGAACGCACTCTTCAACCATATGGCTGATCTCAGACTAAGCAAGCGATTGTCAGCGGCTTTTCGGGGACAACGAAGCGAATAACTGACCTGTGGGTCGTAGATGAAAACAACAACCACGGTGTCAGCAGGGGCTGTCTCAATAGCATCCAGATATCCTTCAGCGTCGACTCTGACCAAAGTACCCCACACTCTCTTGTTGCCGTTGTTGGGACTCAGCCCTCGGGAAAAACGCTTGTTTGCCAACTCCTGTAGTCTTCGCTGTCTCCATCGTGCCATGAATCCGTCGTCATCCTCCTCCTCGCTCGACTTCTCGTAGTCGTCGCTGAGGTAGGCACGCGGTACAGCTGCAGGCGGCGAAGGCGATGCTCGCCCTTTCCTCGAGAAGGAGAATCGAGCTTGTTTTTTTGCTTGCTCGAAAGCTTGAGCATCAGCGATGACGCCCTTTGGGCCGGTGTTGGCTTCGCTCCGTAGCTTGGGGATGTAGTATGCCGAGCGCATGTTGCTGGCAGCAGCGTCGTCCTGGGCGTCCCCGTCTTTCTCGTACAATCGATCGGCGGATGGCTCTTCGCTGGGCTCGGAATCAGAGTGGTCTGGTGTCTGGTTCCCGATGTCTTCGGGGTGGGATCTCGCGGCGGCATAGGAGGATTCAAAAAGAGCATCGAACTCGTCCTGGGCGGCGGTGGAGGCCATGGCTGATATCTGAATTGCGGTGGTGAGGGACGTGTACACAGTTCTGGGCGTGTGATGACTGCAGGCAGCTGTTTCGGTTTCTTCCAAGGTTGTGAAACGGCGGGTGGGAGACTTGGTCCAGGGGGGCAGGAGGCTTCCAAGGGGTACTCCCGCCGCACCTAGCATCCTCGTGGCATTCTCGCCCTAGCTAATTCAAGTTCTAATTACCACAGTACAGTGAGGTATCCGTGCCTTAGCGAGCAAGGTGCCTCCACTGTCCCATCCGGGCTGTCAAATCAGGATGCTACAACGCACTGGCAGCCCAGAATGAAACTGGAAACACAAACACAGCCTTGGGCTTGGGTCAGGGTCAAGGTCAAGGTCAAGGACTCAGGGTCAAGGTCAAGGTCAAGGACTCAAGGTCAAGGTCAGGGTCAGGGTCAGGGTCAGGGTGAGGGCAGGGCTATTCTAAGAGCCTCCTAGCCTCCTAGGATCGGGGTCAGTCCACACGTGGAATGGCTTATGGCAATGGGTTTGAAACTGGCAGGGATAAATAAATACCTAACAATAGGTACTCCTGAGTCCTGACAAAGCTGAAAACACAAGGTCAAGCTCAGCTCATACTGTATTCCCTTTCTTGTCAAACCCAATCGCATCATTGTAACAGCAAGAATCTAATCAGGTTGAAGAGTGATACACCGCAACTACGTGCGAATAAGATCTCGAGGACCGGCCGACGGTTCCCTTGGCTTCGAGACGCCTCCATGCCCAAGACAAACACAATTCAGACATTGCTCGAATCTGCGCATCTTCCAGCATCGAAAGTCAAAACCACATCCCAAAAAGCGCATCCTCGTAAGAGAAGCAGTCGGCAAAGATAGATACAAGCGGGAAGTGAAGTTCGAGGTGAAGCCGATGAAACGACTCCAAATAGAGCTTTTGGGGGAGGCGCTCCGACAAATGAGCAGCGATGGAGTGAAAATAGTAGTTGGTGCCAATTGCGATCCCACCAACCCATCCCCCTCCCCCACAACTCGACATTGTAGTACTGCAGCATAATAGTATAAGTCGGACCGCATCAAGCCCCCAGAATGAACATTTCCCCAGCCTGCGCCATGAACAAAAAAGATGATGAGATTTGGAAATGGGCTAGTGGTAGTGCATATCCCTGGTATTATTGCGTTCCCGTCGCTCCATATTCAATCGAATGGTCGAACCAGGTCTTGCAGCTTGCCTTCAAGCAGATAAAGCCACACTCGGAAACGGGGGACAGTAGTCATCATGGAAGACTTGTCCACTTTTTGCCTTCCAATGTCGTATGCAAGTGCGGCTGCTGAACATTGCTGGATTTGACAAACGTAACGGAATCCAGACTGTCGCAACTATGCCCAGACCCGTAGCTGTGAGACATGTATTAGTACAGGTGCAAGAACTGGAAAGGAAGGCGACGAGACTCACCATCGAGTCCCAAGACCCCGTGCACAGACTCATAGCATCATTGCTCACGCCCAAACAACTCACTCGGTTGTCGTGCCCTTGGAGCGTGCCAACGCGCTCTCCACGAAGTACGTCCCAAACCTAGACATTGCGGGTAAGGTTGGAGTTGGAGCATGATGCAGACATACAACATACCTTGCATTCGAAATCGTCGTAGCCGGCGAACAGCAGTCTGCCAGAGACGGAGAAGGCGACAGAGGTGATACCGCAAACGGGCTCGCCAATCTGTGATGGGGTCATGATCAGCAGCCATTTTCCACAACAGAAGGTTTCACAGCCCAGTCCGTGATGGGCGGACATGGGCGGACGGGACTTCGGGTCCCTCAGCGGCATTGCGTCACGGGCATTGCAAATGGGGAAGGCGCGAGAAGGGTCAAGTCATGCGCTCCAATTATCAATGCGCCCGACGCCGCTGGTCGGCGGACAAGGAAGGCGAGCGCTGGCACTTTGTCCATGGCGCGCTCGACTCCCGCCTTGGGGACCATCAGAGACGTGTGGATAGAACATACCGTATAGCTTTGCAGTTCGCGATCAGCGCGGATATCGAACAGACGGCAAGATGCATCGTCCGAGCCGGTGCCAAAAGCATTTCCGTTGGGAAAGTACTGGATCGCATTGATGTCCGAGTCGTGGGCTGCAAACGTCTGTATGCATCGCTGCTGTCGAATGTCCCATAGTTTCGCAAAGGCATCGCAGGCTCCAGAAACGAACTGATTGTTGTCTAATGGATTGATGCTCAGACTCATCACATCACCAAGGTGATCTGCGAACTCGTGCAGCTTGGCGCCCGTCTCTACATCCCACAGCACACAGGTCATATCTCCAGAGGATGTCAAAATGCGACGGTCGTTGATGAAGCGGCAGCAACTGAGGTAGCCAGAGTGTCCGGAAAGCTCGCGAGCCACACGCGTTGGGCCTTCTCGAGCAGACAGGTTGTAGATGGAGCAGATGTTGTCCAGACCACCGCAGGCCACGTAGTTCCCGCTGGGAGAGTATGCGCATGTCATGACCCATGACGACCGTAGGGGAATGGCGTGAACCTTGTTCGTTGTGTAAGCGTCCCAGATGATGAGTTTTCCGTCTTGCGACGCCGAAACGAGGTGTCGTCTGTCGGTCGACCAGTGCATTGCGTAGATTTTGGCCAAATGTCCCTTGAGCGTACGTTTTGTTTTCATTGTTAATCGCGGGAGCTGGTCGACTCGTTGTCTGGCGACGTCGCGGACTGTCCGACGATTAGCTTCATGGTACTCTCTGAGCCGGAAAGCAAGAACTGGGAGCTTCTCCACCGTGTCTGGCACTTACGGGTGGTGTCTGCGAGCTCATCCTTCTTGCGCTTTATGCGATCTTTCAACGCTTCCGCGTCGCGGCGAGCTATCTGGATGCGCTGCTGAATGGACTCGGCATTCATGTCCGCCATCTCGACGGTGGTGTATTGTGGTGTGGATCAGGTCGACGTTGTTTTGGGTGATAAGGCCGCTGCGGCGCTGGGATGCAGACGGAGGTCACTGTATTGTACGGGACGGTTGGCTGGCTGGCTGGCTGTGGGGAAAGACGCTCAGGAGAAGAAGGTCGAGACGAGGCCGGGTGCCAATGGTGGGAAATGTATGGACGATGAAGGCTCGACTGATACCTACAGCGCGACGGACAGTGTTTACAGACGGGGAGTCTATGTTGTTGTGTTTGTGTAGGGAGTCGTAGAGGCTTGAGATGAGGGAGGCACTGGCACTGGCAAGACCTTTCTGGGTGGCCGTGGACCTAAGAGACTAAGGTACCTGACAGACTCCACGGCCCAGACACTACCATACCTAGATACTACTACTAGGTACTCTTCTACTACAACCACCACCACTCTTACGACTTACTACTTACCACTTCTATCATATTCCTACTCCTACTCTTCCTACTCTACTATTCCTCCTCCTACTCTTCCTACTCTACTATTCCTACTCCTACTCTTCCTACTCTACTGTTCCTCCTTATATATTCCCACTGCGGCAACTTCCACCTGCAGTGTCTCTCACTCACCCGCTGTCCAAACATGATCCCTCAGGCTCCCTCCCATCTGAAAAGCTTCGCCCTCACCACCTTGCCCAAGATTGAGGTGAGTCTCGGCCAAGGCCTGCCTCTAGAGATGTGGACTTCAAACGCAAGCAACTTGAACTTCAATCTCGACCTTTCCCAGGAGATCCGACCTCCCCTCCCGTTGCTTCACTAACGCCATCGTGTCTCATCGTAGCTTCACGCTCATCTCAGCGGAAGTATTAGTCGCGACTGCCTTCATCAGATCTGGCTGCAGAACAAGTCCATGGATCCAACAATTGACCTTGAGGATCCGCTCCTTGCCATGCCAGCTGGCAAGGTCGATTATGACTTAATCACGTAAGTACGGTTACTCTCCGTCACGGCTGAGCTTCATCATCTGGTCCGAGGCGTCTTCTTCATGCCACTAGGACACATTCAGTGTGGTCTCCATTGCTCCCATTCGTCAATTGATCAGCAGCATGAACCTTGTCCTCCATAAAGGCCGACGCCGACGTTGACGATTTGCCCTCGGCTCGATATGATTGGCTGAACCGCGGTACTACGAGCCACGAAGAGAACAGATTAGATCCACGCCATATCTATGCAGACATCTCAATATATCTCTTGGAATTTCTTCCTGTCCTACGAACGCAGCGGCCGAAGAGCCGAGATCCCCGTCGTCCACTCGCTTCTCCCATTTTGGTACTACTGCCTTATTGTATTTGTCAGCAAGGGAAGCAATGATATCTCTCTGCATCTCTGCGTAGCAAAAAGTCGCTGGATGACTTATGGATGTCATCAACAAATTGGTTCCCCTCGACAACCGCGATGAACTTAGGAAGTGCCGTCGTCTTTCGAGGGGCAAGAACTGGTACAAATCCATGCCACGGAGAATTGAGGGCTTTCGTCTTTTGTTGGTCTGAACTACTCGAGGGATATTTGTTCAACACGTCCAGGAACCGAACGTTTGTGGCGTCCGCCGATCAGGTACACGGGCCAAAGATTTGGTATTGTTCGGTCATTCAGTAGATAGAGTCCCTGATCTGATGTCCCTCGAGATCAATAACACAAGGCGCAGTTGCCCCAATTGATAAGCCCTGTTGATATTGCACCTTGGAAAATATCATACTGCTGTGGTGCGTAGTGCTAACCATTGACTTGGCGGAAACAGGTTTTTCCCCCTATTTTCGTCGTACATTTACAGACTCTGCTCCAACCTCGACAGCATACGGTTCAGCACACTTCAAGTACTTGCCGATTTCGAGGCAGATGGTGTAATATATCTTGAATTGAGGACGACGCCGCGGGCAGTCCCGCAGCACAACATCACGAAGCAGAAATATATTGAAACTGTCCTTGATTGCATCACGGAGTATGAGCGAGCCCCTCGACATCGACTTCGCACACGCTTAATCCTCTCGGTGGACCGAAGAAACACCCTCGAGGAAGCAAACGAAGTGATTGAGCTCGCCAAAGCATTTCACGACCGAGGCGTCTGCGCTGTCGATCTTTGTGGTGATCCAGCTATGATTCCAATTGATCATCTCGCACCCGCATTCGAAGAAGCACGGAAAGCGGGACTGAAAATCACTCTTCACTTCGCTGAAGCTCCTGCTTCGTCCTCAGAGAAGGAATTGTGGATGCTGTTGAGTTGGCGACCCGACAGACTCGGTCATGTTATCAATGTTCACAATGACATGAAGAAGGAAATCGTGAAGCAAAAAATCGGGGTTGAGCTCTGCCTGAGCTGTAACGTACATGCTAAAATGATAACAGGGTCCTACCGTGATCACCATTTTGGGTGGTGGAAAGATATGCACGTTGTGGTGGCACTCTGCGTGAGTCGCGCTCTTCATGAGGAGGAAGTCAATCGCTGACTTGAACAGACGGACGATGTGGGTGTTTTTTGCAGTCCGCTTTCGCAAGAATACGCTCTTGCTGCGGAGCACTTCAACCTTTCCCAAGACGATCTCATCACGCTTTGTGAAGGGGTTGTGGAGATGACCTTTGCGGGCGAGGACGAGAAAGCCCAATTGCGGCAAGTTTACAAATCTCTCAGAGAGGAGCTTGAGAACAAAAGGTCCTAAAAGCCCTTCAGTCTGCTACTCCCATATGAGGACGCGCTCGATGTCCAATCATGAAAAGCTAGGCGTCTTGACTATTTCCACAAACACCACCCAATGAATTCTTTCCATCGGTAGTATTCATGTGATGGGCGCTGCCATTCTTCCACCGCCATGGAACGTACATCGTGGGCTCCGCGTAAGTATCCGCTGTCTCTGGTGTCTCGGGGTTCAGTCGCGGGTCCCCAGCATCGTAATCGGAACTCGACCCTGCATACTCCTGCGTTCTAGTTTCTGGATCGACCAATCACACCAATTCAATTCAACGATCTCGGAGCTGACATTATACCTTGGAACCACGTCTTGCTCTCTTCTTTTCCGCACCTCTTTCCCCTCATCTTCGAGTTTGAGTTTTGCACGTCCTCAGGTGCCTGATCCGAGTCGATTGAGATGGTGCTGAGGGGAGGCCAACTGCTTTATCAGCTTGTTCCCCATCCTTTGGGACTTCCAGTCACTCGTTGCTCTTTCGGGCTCTCCTAACTCCCGTGTTGCAGCTTCCTAAACTGCGCGACCAAGAACATCGGATTTCGGACGGACTCAAGGATCCCATCGCCATTGCCGCCTCAACTCTCAATAATCGGGGTTCAATTGATCTTACCTCACATACTAATGCACTCTGAGAAACCCTCGTCAATCCGTCCTACGTCAAAATGACCTCCATCATGTTCCGCGACGTTCGCATCTTCGATGGCAACAACGAAATCGAGAATGGCCATGTTCTTGTCGAGTCTGGGAAAATAAAATCTTTTGGCGCCGGTTCTCCTCCACCGAATTCTTCACATATCAAAACAATCTCGAAACCTGGTCATACACTCCTCCCTGGCCTCATCGACGCACATAATCATCTCCACGGCGGAAATGTCAATGCTTTGAAACAGGCTGTTCGCTTCGGTGTGACCACGATTATGGATCTCCACAATGAAGTCGACTCGTTCTTGAAGATCAAGAAAGCAGTTGCTAAGGAGGGCTTTAAGCGGGAAGGGGCTGATTTTAAATGTGCGGGGATTGCGGCGACGATCGAAAATGGGTGGCCTGTTCCTGTTGTGCTTGCGCATAATAAAGGTCCTGAAGTCAGTCAATACCTTCCTCCTAACATTGATCATCCAAGGAGCGTTTAGCTGACCATGAAAAACACTCATAGATGTTAGCGGAAATAGCCAAATGGCCACGCCTCCGCACCGAACAAGACGTCCAAGTTTATCTCAAGGAGAACATCGCCAATGGCGCCGACTACATAAAACTAATGCACGAATCCGGCGCAGCTATGGGAGCAGAATTCACCAAGCCATCCCTTTCCCTTCAAAAAACAATCATCGATCTTGCTCACCAAGCCGGAAAGGTTACGTTAGCACATGCCCTAGCATTGAACGATCATGTTGAGATTCTCTCCTGCGGTATTGATGGCTTAGCACACGCGTTTTATGATCAGCCTCCTACGAAAGAGTTGGTAGAGGCGTATAAGAAGAATAATGCATTCTTGAACCCGACGCTGGCTGCAATTGGGAGTTTGACGACGGAAGGGAAGGAATTGGCTGAGAAGTATGCGCATGATCCGAGGACCATTGGCAAGTTGGGGGAGGTGGAGAGGAAGAGGATGTGTCAGTGTATGAATTTCAAGAAGGAGGGGAGTAAGGTTGAGTATGCTTATGAGGCTGTGAGACAGTTAAAGGCTGCGGGTATAGATATCGTGTGGTTTGTCTACCTCTCCCCTTTCTCTAAATGGTGTCTAACGAAAACAAGCGGCTCCGATTCCGCCGAACCGGCCGTGGGCACAGCATGGGGCCTCTCCCTACACCAAGAACTGCACCTCTTCGTCTCGAAGTGCGATTTCACACCCCTCGAGGCTCTCCGTTCAGCAACCAGCGTCACAGCGCGTCGTATGAAATTCGATGATCGGGGAAGAATCGCAGAAGGTTTGAATGCTGATCTACTGCTCGTAGAAGGGAACCCGATGTTGGAGATTGAAGATACCCTGAATATTCGGGGAGTGTGGAGAGAGGGTATTTTGGCCATGGATTGGGAGGGTAAGATGTAAAGTTGAAGGATGGTCGAGTGATGGGTATGCAGTTTGTAGGATACCCAATACACTGGCCCACGTTTCCTCCTAAGTTCAAGTTTATCACTTTACCCGCTGTCCCTTTTCCTGTCCTTCCTCCATTTTTTCCTGTTAGGGAGATAGCAAACATATCGAGATTGGCACAGTCAAAAACAATTAAACGAAGACGACTCGCAGGTGAACCTCACATCCCTCGTCCAATAAATGCAGACAGAATGAGAAATCAAGGGCGAAGACATCGATGATGAAGCCAGGATTTCTTAGGCAAGTTGGTAGAACCCAGCAACCGTTGCAAGCATGCTAGGATCTAGGGAGGTGCCTTGCATGGCTATTCTTAGGGGATAGGCAGCCGCATATTCGAATAATGGACACTCGCATATATACGGGTCCGTGCCGCTTACCGAACATCATCGAGTCGAACCATAATCTCGCAAGAACTTTTCTAGGGCTTTGCACTTACTTTTATGTTCAAAATTAAGTAGGCGGAATAGTGCTAACATACTAAAATTACATGTCCTTCAAAGACAAACGCTATGCTCCAAACCATGTATCATTATCCCCCGGCAGCCCACGCTGTGAGTACGACGACTCTTCCAAAGTCCTAGAACGCCGCAAATAATGCCACCAGAAATGCCCACCCGATACTGTTCACGAGAAATATATCTAGGAAGATCAATAGCGATCGTAGCCGGAGACGCGATGGTGCACGGGCTGGGCGTACAAGCTGCTGTTGTACTCGGACTGGTCCCCATACTGCGTAATGGGTCGATCGAGGTCGGACAAGAACGGCTCCTTGACTTCCCAATTGTTCATTTTCGTGCCAACACTGAATTCAAGATCCTCCTTCGTGATTGAGTCCCAATACTGTGGCTGTATTAGCTAGGTAGTTCAGCCCAAAAGAGGTAATGGAATTTACTTTGTAGATCATCATCACTGCGAGCAGGTTGCAAGTTGTGGCGAAAAAGAGACCATCCAGGTAGTGGCCAACTGCCTCGCAAATGCTGTTTGCGAGGGCGTAAAGGATGACCTGGCCGATAACGAAAAAAAAGACGCCGAAGATGATGTCCCCAATAGGCCAGCGGTCCTGGAGGGTGTTCGTAACGAGCAGGACCTGCATGATTAGGTAGATTAGAAGGAAAATGCCGTTGAAAATGTATAGAACAACAAAGAGACCAACAGTTTTGGTTGGAGAAAGTCCAGCCCAGCCCTTGAAGGTCAGTAGAGAAATGGCACCAGTCAAGATGAACATGCCAACGGAGCATAGCCGAAGTAGCCAGACCGAGAGAGTTGTGCCGTCTTCGTAGAGCTGGAAACCAACGAAGCCATTAATGAGGAGAGAAACGCATAGGGCGGAGGACAGGCCATTTTGGGCAGCGACGAAGTACGGGAAAGCGCTAGAACCAGGAGAAACGACGCCGGAATCGAGGATCAGGGAGATAAAGGTGAGTGCCATGTAGATGTAGAAAAAGGTGGTTATTTCTTTGCGGCCTTAATGGATTATATCAGCGGGCGCAAAGAGTGTAGAGACGTGATTGAACGTACCAACAGCCGTGAATTTGGAGCGCACATGGATAATCATGATTGCCGTCATGACCAGGGCCAGAATGTGCATGAAGTCGGTAGCGCCCTGGAATATGACCGTGTTCGCCAGCTCAATGGACCTAGAGTAGCATTGCGTTTCTATGCCTGTTGACCCCAGCAACCCGCTTTTGCCCACGACAGAACACAGAGGCAGCGCGGCCTGGTGACATAGCGACTCGAAGTCGCCAAATCCCATTGTGCCGACTTATTCTTTCTTCGTGAGGTGCTTGTGCTGGTCTGGTGGCTCGTTGGCCGGGGCGCGGCAGGCAGTGAGGGCTTGTTGTGCTGGCTGTGGGAGGGGTGGTAACAATGGTATGCCTCGTGAAGGAGCGAAGTGGTCTTTGGATAGCGTGGGCTGTGGTTGTGTATGTATTTATGTGTGTACTGGAGAAAGACGGATGTGTAGGTCTCCGGCCTCGTCGCCAGGAGAGACGTTGGACGCCAAGCTCAGGCTGCAATAAGGGAAACAAAGAAACCACTTACCAGTACACCACTACCTACCACTACCCACTACAGCAGTTCTACCTGCACTACCAACCAAGAACAACATCCACCATCCACCATCCACCATCCACCATCCACCATCCACCATCCACCATCCACCATCCACCATCCACCATCCACCATCCACCATCCACCCTTATACTCTTTCATACGCCCACCCAGACCCCCACTGATCACGTCGGGTTCTCGTCAAGGTTGAAGAACAATCATCGCCTCCTCACCCGACTTGATGTATCTTCTCGACATGCTACTTGTTTACTCCAGCTTGGGCACCTTTTACGGAAACGGAGAGACGCTCCCGTGACAAACTGGCAGTCGCTGTCACTGGGAATAATATAGGCAAGTGCAGCATGCATGTTGGACGCCATATCCCTTTGTTCAACCTTGAATTTGCAAAAATACCCATTACATCTTTCATCTTCGGTCGTCCTTCTTCAGGCACACATTCTTGCCTCCCGATCAATTCCGTTTGCAACTCATCTCCTCATTGTTTGCTCACACATGGTCATCAACATGACTAACGGGCCCCTCAGAGAGACTTCACACAACTCTACAGGCTTCTTGAAATCATCCAATAAGACCGCAATGTCCGCAGATATGTCTGGACACAAGGCATCCGAGTCGCAAAAGAAAGCAACGCCAAAAAATCCTCCACCTCCATCAATCAGCAAGTTCTTCAAGACGACTAAGAACGCACGAAAGCTAATGGATCCTCAAAAGCGAGTCTGCGAGTTGGACATCAATGATCCTTGTCGTGTGATGGTCTACGTGACTCCAGAAATTAGGGCCATGCGATTAAAGGAGGAGATGCCACATAATCAGGACGGTTTGGACGAGATGCTCTGGAACCAGCCTTTGCTGTATGAAATGTCACAAAAAGGTATGTGCTACTGTCAGACAACGTTATCGTTATGAACCCTGTCAATTCGAAACTGAGATCGATCAATATCTGGCAAGTTGCATCCCAAAATCGCCAGGAATCCATCAGGCATCGACCCCTATTGACGATGTTTGCTTCATAAGCACTGTTCTAGCACCAAAAACCTGAAGCACAACTACTAACATCTTTCCCAGAATCTACTCTGCGCATCACGCGCAAGAAAGTGGAAGGTACCTACCTCGAGATCTTCCATCGCGACATCTTCAACGAAGACGAGCAACAAGATTACAAGGATAAACCTCATATGGGCTCCTCACTCGCACAATTCAAGCTTGGCTTCAATCAAGCCCGGAAACAAAAGTACGTCTACATTCTCTCCTTTATGCGAGCGGAGCAGAAGAAGATCACCCAGGGCATCGGAGCGACTGATGATAGAGCGGTCAAGAAGGATGGTGGTGGTGAAGTCGCGTAGATTGATGACGAGGGGGAATGCTCGGATCGAGATGGCGTGCATGAGAGTCACGACGAAGACATGGTGCTTTGACTCAGGGTGGATGAGTATGTGACATCTACACACCCGTGTTGAATTGATTGCCCCAAACCAGACCCAGTTGCTTTGTTTATCGTTGAACTAAGGATAATACCGTCGACACTCCAAACAGCGCTGGATAGTAGATCTGTGGTTAGTCTGAGTTTTGATATCGTTTGCCAAAAAGCACCAAAAGTCTCGGCAGTGAAGTCCGGCAAGTCGGTGTCGAGATTCGATAGCTACAGAGTCTGGCGGCCTGCATTTCATGCAACAACTCCAGCCTTCAGTATCAGGCTACTCAAGACTCCTGTGGTATTGATAAGGGTAAAGCCGGCTACAGGACTATCGAGTCCATCGTTTGACGCCTCATAATTATCCTCTCCTCTCTCTCCACCACCATCATCCTCAATTAAAACCCTCATCTCCCTCCTCATCTCCCAAAGTTTCAATTTCGTCCTCTTAGCACCGAATCGATAAAATGTCGCACGAAGTTTCCTCTTCCTCGCCTGCATTTCTTCATCATCAGCTTCAACCTTTATTTCTCTAGCTCCAACAATCAACCTCGCGAACTTGAGCCTCTCATTCCTGGCATTAATTTTCTAGCGCCTTACTTTGACTTCAAACTCCGAAGCTTTCACATTTTAAACGGCGGCTGTAATGTCGTCTTTGGGGTTCTGACGTTCCAGGACTTCTTCTTCATCCAGATCATCCTCCGAGGATGTAGACGAGGTTTCGGAAGCAGAGGTGTCGTCGTCATCATTAGCACGCTGAGTTTGTTCCAGCATTTCCGGAATCTGGGCATACCC
Source organism: Venturia aucupariae (assembly GCA_003693225.1). NCBI lineage: Eukaryota > Fungi > Ascomycota > Dothideomycetes > Venturiales > Venturiaceae > Venturia > Venturia aucupariae. The sequence continues at coordinate 7,660 of QWZN01000201.1, read as the reverse complement.
AGCTAGATTCTTCGATCTTGTATTCAAACCTCGCCTTGCTCGATCTTCCAGGACCTCTGATATCACTTGTTGTTGTTGCACGGGTGAAACAGTCATTCCACTGTCACTCCTTGTTTCCGTTCCAGCAGCAGGAAGAGCTCGGTCAGAAACTCTGAGATGCTCAAGACCAGGTCTGGAAACAATTCTTCCATATCGCAGTCAAGGTGAGTACCAGGTAAGAAAATATAACATAGTTGTTGGACCTACCTGCTGTGTGGAGTTGGGAACGTAGGGCCGTGTTCTAGGAAGGTGTGGCAGCGGGTTGGGTGGTAATTTACCCCCAGCATTTGGTTGAGGTTGAGCAGGTCGGGACGGCGTGGGTTGACATTGTTTCAGACCTAAAGTCCTCATCCCCATTCTAGGACTAGGGTATCGTTATGCTCTTCATCCTCGTCATCCTCCTTGTCTTCATACTCCAAGTCAAGAGTATTGTGGATAGCCATCCCGACATAGAACGTCGTACTCGCCGAACTTCTTAGAGAATCTCTAGCCTCGCCCAGGACACTGCGGAAGATAATTTGATAGAACGATGGTAATATCCCAAACTCCTGAACGAGAAAACTTCCGGGGGCATGAGGTGCTTCCTTCAGGTTTGTGACACTCGAAGCTCCAAACCTCTCAGCCGCTTGCTTGACCGCTGATCCAAAAGCGGCCTTTGCTCTCTCTTTCCATCTCTGATTCGTCCAAGCATTCTAGTGACTCTGCCTCGCGCCCTCGCGGACCCTTGTATCCAAATACACCGAATCGCCATACTGTAGGGCCAACAGCACTAAACGCCCTTTTTTTTTTTTCGCAAACTCAGCCATGTTACTAACACTCACCATCATCTCGGTTCTGGTTTGTTCCTCTGATCTGGAGGAAAACGACTGATTGGACTTCTCGAATTGCTCGTCTTCGCTTGTCCAGCGATTCGGGCGTAGTGCTGCCCCGGCCAGTCACGAGTAGTCCCCGTATAAGTCCTCTGAGGAGGCGCAACAGCACACGACCTCGTACCACGCCGCGGGTAAACAGATCTCCATCTCACCCTGAATCAGCCCGGTAACCCAGCGCAGTCTTCAGGGACCGCGTGAAGACTAATAAGATAACTACGATCTGCTCGTGTCACATTGAGTCACTCTTACTGTGCCATGATCTAACGTAAGGAAGATAGAACGAGTCAAAAAGATGGATTAGATTTTGACCGGCAGTTTCAATTAAGCGTACAGTGGATCCATATGGATGACAGTCTTCCAATGGTGAAGAAGGACACACACGAGGTAGTGGTCACTCTCACATTCGCCATCCCTTGTGTCAGATTTACTCCTCCTTGTGCTGCTTGGCAGCATAGTTCTGAACGAAAGCCTTCCTGGCGAAAGGAGTCAAGGCGCCCCAAACGTCAGAGGCGATGTCGTATGGGAGTCCGAGTAGGTTCCCGGCGATCTCTCTTGGGATAGAGATGGCCTGGCTGAGGAAGTCGTGGCTGGCAGAGCTGACGCTGGAGGCAAAGTCTCCAACAGGCCCGGGCTATGAGGAATTAGTTATGCGTCCTTCGGAACCGTGTGAGGGGGTGTACTTACGATGTTGCCGAGGAGGTCGCTGAGAGGGTCCTCTGGAAGTGTTGGTGTTGGTGCAGCAACGGCAGCCGTGACGAAGAAAGCGGTCAAGATGGTAGAGAAACGCATGTTGGACAGTGAATAAGGCGACGGGGGCGATTGATGATCTGTCTGAAGAAGGTGTGATAAGGTAGAGAGCGTGGTTGGTAGGCTGTCTGAAGAAGTGGTGACTGAGGTAACGAGTGCTGGTGGTGGTGGATGGGCAAAGGTGCGAGAGGTTGGCCAGACTTTATACCTCAGCCATCTCGACATAAATTGGCATGCATCTGAGGAGCCGTCACGCGGATGAGTAACGTCGACACCCTCCTGTCTCGCACATAAATATGCAAATTGCCGAAATAGATTGTAGATGACTCTCTGGTAGGCTGGGAAAGGGTGCTGCCGCCGTGTTCATCTTTAGGGCATTGACGATACCTTGGTCGAAATTACCACAGTTGTAGACACAAGCATTAGAACAGGAACAAGAAAAGATTACCCGGCAGATGCTGCCCATGTCCAATGAAAATTGGGTAACTAAACGCATGGACACAGACGATATGGCTTCATGATTGACTTTCTATCCCATCGCGATGATCCTGGGTCCTTGTGAAAGAGTGGGCAGGCAAGACAAAAAGAGGAACAAATATCGAATTGCTGGAGGTGATTCCGTGAGCGGTCCTGCTGTCAGCACAACCTTGTAACAGGGCCGAAGACAGTGATGTGTAGCTTGGGCTAAAGATATTCCGGATCCCGAAGAGTTTGTTATTATTCACCACAGTATTCGCGGATCACGGCAGATGATGGTAGTGGCCGTGGGAAGGTACCTGGCAGCGCTTCACCGTTATGATACAACCAGCCTTGTCCCCCGCATTCACTCTGTTTAACCTGTGGAACTGGTGTCCTGATTGGAAAATAAATTTGAGTTGCGTCGTTTGTCGATCAAAAAGCACTTCCCAGAGTGGCATCTGTTTCAGACAAGTTGATCTGGCGACCATTAGACAGGTTGGTGGGCGAAGCCCAAATTTAGACTGAGGTGCACGTCAAATCATCGGTGAATGGTGTGTACAATGTGTACGGACGTAGATCCAAGGGGGTCTCTCAATAATAATGAAGAGGTTTCCATTTGAAAGCTACGGTGGATGTATTCTTCGATGACGAGTCACGAACACGACGCTGATAATGAGACCAAGCGGTCCAAAGTTGTGCGTGATATGTTGTCCAGCAGGAGCATAGATGTTCCGACTCGAGAGAGAAGTCCAGTTCGGGAGTAGTGAGGGGAGGGCGCCGGCGTAGACGTAGACGTAGCATAAATCATCCCAGTCTGGTATGTACTGCGGGACATATACTGTGGTTGACGGACATGGACATGGAGAATCGAGATGCATCAGAGTGCGGGTTGTAGTCGTGTGGGGGCACATTGATGCCCTAAGAAATAATGAACCACGGGTGAAGCTCACACTGTCCTATACTCTATGTTTCGCCGGCTCTTAGGGCTAGCTATAATATTCGCTCGGATGGCCAAGCGTCGAAGTGTCGAAGCGTCCAAAGAAAGGAGGAAGACGTGATTAATTATTCGTATTCACCATCTCAAATTGCAACTCTCTCAAGTCGAGGCCGAGATGGATATCGCGAGGGAATATTATCGATATCAACGATGGTCTGCGAGTGCTTCGATACGATGCCTGAGCCTTGGCGGACATGAATCGATGATCCGAGTCCACGACCATGCACCGAGTCCTAAGGTACTACGGAGGTAGTAGGCCCTCCTGTCAGGACTCGGGACTGCGGATGATGATATGTGACATGTCCCACTGGGGGAGGATGATATGTGACAAGTCCCAGGAGGATGATATGTGCTTGAAAGTATTGATATGTGCCAGTGATATTTGCCAGTGATATGTGCCAGTGATATGTGCCCGTGATATACTCGAATCGACCTCACAAACCATCATTTGACTTGCCCTCGGAAAGTCGTACTATACATGCCCCAATGTGCATCGGAAGGCACCTATGGATTGCTGGAACGCCTCCGCCATGATCGGTCGAAGAATGCTCCAAGAGAGCTGAAGGACGACTGCTTTTCTTTGCATCTCGAGCTCCCTTCTCCTCTTCCCCACAACCATCTCTCGTCTTACATCTCTCGTCTAATATCTCTCGTCTGATATCTCTCGTCTAATATCTCTCGTCTAATATCTCTCGTCTAATATCTCTCGTCTAATATCTCTCGTCTAAATTAGTATCGCGTCACCCATTTCCATATCACAATGCTCACCACCACCACCACCTCTGCCCGTGCCATCGTGACTAGGGGTGCTCACAAGGACGGGAAATGGAACATGGAGGATATTTCCCTCCGCCCGATTGGACATGATGAGCTACTGGTTCGCATGATAGCATCGGGCATCTGTCACACCGATGTTGTTTTCGGCGACGCGGCTGAAAGCATTGGGGGTTATCCCAGGATCATGGGCCACGAAGGTGAGGAGTGTTACATCCTGTCCGCCGCGCCGAATTTTGATCAAAGCAGGTTCCGGCTATGTCGAGAAGATTGGGGAAAACGTCAAAGTCGCGCAGGTAGGCGACCCTGTCCTCCTTTCCTTTCCCTATTGCTCAACATGTCAAATCTGTACTTCCGGTCATCCATCCCACTGCGTCAAAGCCATGGAACTATGCTTCGTTGGCAATAAGACGTGCTCTCCGGCTTCTACATGCACACCATCAGCCGCAAATGCAGAGATCTCAGCCTCGTTCTTCGGTCAATCGTCCTTCGCCTCGCTCTCAGTCGTGAGCGAGTCCTCCGTAGTTAACGCCAAAGACCTGATCAAATCCCCCGAGGAACTGGAACTTTTCGCACCGTTGGGATGTGGTATTCAAACAGGAAGTGGGGCCATTTACAACGTGGCCAATTGTTCTCCTAGCGATTCCGTAGCTATCATGGGCGTGGGCGGCGTCGGCTTATCCGGCATTATGGGCGCCAAGATTGGTGGTGCGAAAACCATTATTGCCATCGACCGTGTACCGGCTCGTCTCGAACTCGCGAAAGCCATAGGAGCAACGCACAGTATCAATTCTGACGGAATGGACATGCCGGCGCTCATACAAGCTGTTCGGGATTTGACAGATGGATATGGAAGCAGCATCACAATGGATACGACGGGGATTCCCAAGCTCATTGCAGCTGGTGTAGAACTCACCAGGCGGAAAGGCCAGTATGTTCAGATTGGCTCTGCGCCCATGGACGCGAAACTCGAGATTGAGATTTTCCACTTTATGGTATCAGGGAAGAGATTCATCGGGGCTGTTGAGGGCGACATCATTCCAGCCGAATATATACCCAAGATGATCGGATGGTACAGAGATGGAAGATTCCCGATCGATAAGCTGATGAAGACGTTCAAGGCGGATGATTTCATGGTAGCGATTCATGAGATGCATACTGGGGAGACGATCAAGCCTATCATTGTATGGTAACGATTGTCAAACGGAAGGAAGTACGTGTTGTCCGGATAGCTTCAGATCCTACCCGTTTTCTTCGCTCTTTCACTCTATCCCCATCTCTTCCATCGTCTCCACACAGTCAAAGTCGATGATAGGATCCCGCGCATTCTCATTCAGTATCACGTTTGAACCTCGGTAGGCTTGGGGGACTAAAAAAATGTCACCAGAATGGCAGAAGCAAGCTGAATAAAAACTGTGTCCTCATCTTGACCAGACTCTGATTATCTCGATTGGCAGCAAGTGCGAGTAAGGGAAATGGAAGTTGATCAATGAAGAAAAGAGATTCTCAGCCTCGGATCTAGTTGATACTGTATTGAACTAACATAAGTCGTCTAGAAAGAGACTATCTAACTGCCCTCCCACATCCAGTACATAATCTCCAAATTCCCCTAAAGAGAAGGTATCCCTCCTTATCTACCAAGTCCCTCCCTCATAAGGCTCATCACCCATTCCCCTCGTCCACTCATCATCTCTCCCTGCAAAATACTTGATCTTGATCTTCTTCAACTCGACCATCTCCTTCCCATCCACCCTCCCATCAATACTCAGCATGTTCAACCTTTGCACCGGAATCTTCTCTCCTCCCATCTCGACCTCTCCCTCTAAAAACGGCCGAACTCCGCAGTGGGGACAGAAGTAGTGGTGGATGCGTTTTTCGCCAAAGGTGTAGTCGCCTAGGACTTGGCGCCAGTTTAGCGGTGTGAGGACTTTGAGGGTTCCAGGTTCGGGTTGAGCTAGGAGGTTACCTTGTGGATTAGGTTAGTAGATAGTTGACGTGAGGAAGAAGACTAGTCATGGGTAACATTTGAGAGTAGAATGAACGTACCTGACTTTTGACAGATGGTGCAATTACACTTCGTCATGATAGCTCTATGTTGTGGATCTGGTGTGCTGAGATGTAGTCCAACCGTGTATGTTATAAATCTACAATGGCATGAGCCATTGTACATAGTATCGTGATCCTTGTTTGTGTCGGCCATGGTTGCCATCACTCCAGGATGGAGATTGTTGTTCTCATCCGCTTGACTTATGGTAGGGTTACTACAGATGTCCCAAGTTTGGGCCTTCGTGAACCGCGTGTGTCGATTGTGTCCCCAATGTTTTTCAAATAGTAGCGATTAGCACTTTTATAGTCGGGACTTTGCTGCAGAGCACCGGTTGCTGACTAGCTTAATTCATTGTTTTGGTTGTTTGCTAACTAACGTCATTAACCATATTAGGATAACGCTGGATGCTGCCTTGGGCTCCAAATCTGCATTCCATCCATCTGGTCAGGGGTCATCGGATCAGTTTGTACTCCGAATAGCGACGAGGTCTCACCACTATCACACTCGGGCCTTCCAAAACTGCTGGGAATGGTAGCCTGTGGGATCAAAGCCTTTTTTGCGACCAAATCCAGCATCCAAGAAGTCAATGGATTCAGTTATCAAGTCTCGGGGTATATCCTCAAGGGTTCAGGTAACCTACCTTGAGCGCGCTTGTTTTGATTAGATATATAGTTGACCAAATAATTCTTAATTGCTAAAGAGCCTAAGGATTATAGAATTTTATTAGAGAGCTTTAATAATAATAATACTTAATTTTAACTCTTATTATTCTATTTTTACTAGAGTTCTAGGCCTTTAATTTCTACTATTCTAAAAGCTAATATCTAATATATAAAGAGCTCTAATAGAATAATAATAGATAACTATTTATTAACTATTAATATAATAAATATTAAATCTCGATAATATAGTTTCTAATTTTTAGTCTATTTTTAATAAAATTCTTAATAGATAAAAAATACTAATAAGAATAAAAACAAGAGTAAGAATAATATAAATTAGCTTAGTAAAACTATAAAGATATAAAAAAGGCTTTTGATTTTTTCTATAGAATTAAATAGTATATTAGTAAAAGTATAATATACTTAGGCTATCTAATTCTAGTAAAACTATTAGAACTACTAGTTCTATAGTCCTCCTATCTAGTCTAGAGAAATATAGTTTCTTCTTATATATTATACTCTTGACTCTCTAGATCTAATAGTCAAGACCCTAGAAAATAGAGGCCTAGGCCTAGGGGAAAGAATAAGAGCCTAAGAAAAGAACTAAGATAAATATTACTTTACTAAAGTATTAGAATAATTCTATTAGTTTCTAGTATATATCTATAATATATACTTAAAAGTTAGAAATAACGCCTTTGTTAAAGAATATAGAGGTTTATATCTTAGAGTAAAAATAAATAAAAAAATATAGTTGTTTGGATAATATTATCCTATATAGTAATATATATAGATAGAGGTTGGGTACTGCTCTTAGGCTAGAGATATTCCTACCTACCAACTTTACCTAATATAATATAGTAGTTATAGTATAGGGATAGTATATAGTTATAACCTACAAGCTCTCTTGTAGGTTATTAATCAATTAGAATATACTATACCAACAACTAGTCCTTTCTTTGTTCTTTACTTTATTGTTCTTATTTTATTATTAACGTCAACCTATACCTATATACTTAATAGGATCTAGTAGAGATATACTAATACTAATTAGTAGTTATTA